>JAOXYF010000012.1:13458197-13478884 GCA_028565775.1 Sternarchorhynchus goeldii | reverse complement strand
ATCATTTGCACAGGTCTGTATATTGTGTATTGTTTGTCTTGTGTATCATTTGCACAGGTCTGTATATTGTGTATTGTTTGTCTTGTGTATCATTTGCACAGGTCTGTATATTGTGTATTGTCAGTAATGCATCAAACTTTGCATCTTTGGCAACCTTGAGTCTCCAACAGCTAATTCCTTGCATGTGTTACCATACTTGGCTATTAAACATGATTCTGATTCTGATTCACAGCAAGGTCAAGTGTATCATAATGTGTTTTGACTGTACTGGCTTTCGAGTCCAAGCCCCTGAAACTGAAAATATTCCACACTCAAAAGTGACAGCATTCCCATCTCTAAAACGACAGTATTCCCAACTCTAAGATGTTGTGCACCTGGCACAGAATGACATCATGAAAGAGATCTGGCTGGGAGACCTCTGACTTCACATTGTCAAGTGTCTCTTGAACTCTTGTTTTGGAACAACAAAAGCTAGAACCATGGAAATAAGTAAAAAGGAGAAGTTATTAAATAGATCCATTTCAGGTGTAAATGCAAGACGTTTCATTTCAGAAAAGTCCTAAAAGGACAAGCAGTGTCTGGACAAAAAAAAAAAAAAAATGAATTGGGAAATAACGTATAATCTATATTACGTTATTTTGCATTAGTTAACTGCACGACACATTCTATTGTACAATACACTGAAGGTGAAACCTACAATAATATAACTAGTAAACAATGTAATCATGACTGGAAACTTAAAATGCAAACAAAGCACCATCGTTGGATGAAAGCATAGCCTAAAGAGATTATAATGCCCTTGTACACAAAACATAGCCCTTTAGAATATGACACAGTTTGTTTCAGAGCATATATTTGGTGGTAGAAACCAAGAAAACTAAGACATAAACCAAATTCTGTACCTTAAGGCGTACCAAGTATGTTCCTAAGTAGTTCCAGGAGAGCAGTGCCTGAAAACATTTTTAACATTTGTATGTAGCATGTAGCATTTTTTAACATCTGTATGTTGCATGTGGTCCTATTCTGTCAACCAAGCAAATGACTGAGAACCTCTTCCTTGTATCTGCATGTAAGTCTGTGTACCAGTCTGAGCTTCTTGACTCTTTCCAAAGACTACAAACCGCACAATACGGCAATCAGGTACTGTCTTTATCTCTCTGCTTTGCTCACAGCAAAGTGACCCAACGCTATGCAAGGGAAAAAGTAATTGCATACCAATGTACTTACAATGAGCTGTTGTGACTGGGAGAGAAAACATTTTTTAAATGTTTCCTGCAGTCTCAAAGGGAGACCCACCCAAAATGTGTGTTTGTTAATGTTTGTTTGACTATGCTGGGTACATATGCTTTAAGCTTAGCAATAAAAATAACTGTAACTTGACTTAACACCAAAGTGTGTTTGCAACATGGGTTCTGTGTGATGGACCCCACAGTGTAATGGAGACTTCGTAAAACGTTTTGAAAACATATTACTATTTCCAGTATTTGCGGGAAAGTGAGATAACAAGGAAAGACATCATTGGCTATCATTGTTTAAAATGAGTCACAGTGAATTAATGACCAGAGATGCTATTCTCAACAGAATCATTTGCAGGGGTGGAGCTCTGTCATAATCTGAATAAATGCAAGCCACCTTCTCCTAAGCCTCTCTTAACCTTGTTTCCATAGCATCAGTGTCCACATCAAATGATGTTTCGAGAAGTTACACTCCTCAACTTCATTTTTGTAATATGTCAAGCTGTTTTCATAATAAAAAAAAGTTCCTTCAACAGATGAGCTTCCAGAGTTAAAATGGGAAAGTGATTTGATCTTCAACATGTTTGCACTATGGAGAAGATCAAAAAAGCCTGAGTAGGATTAATGGAGCACATTATGCAAGTCTTTGGAGATGTCTATGGAATTTAGCGAACCCAATGACCTCATGAACACTTTGGTCCAACTATGAACACAGAGCAAGTCTTGAACCTATAGTCTTGAACCTGTAGTCTTGAACCTGTAGTCATGACCTTATCAGCAGAAGATGAAACCTAGGTAAAAACATGGTCTTGGTCTGACCACATTATACACACAGAAGAATGTCATTCACCTGTTTGTTCTACCAGGGTATGCTGTCATCTCACACATCTGAACCCAGTTGATCTCAGTTTAGTTCTACTCTAGATATTGGCATCATGGCCTGGTATTAACCTGCTTTTTGAGGACTGTGAACTGTGATCTTATATGCATATTTTTGTGTGTATATACAGTTTCTTTGGGAAACTTGCATCCCACTTTTCCTAAGTCTACATGCACACATTCACACATTCTCACATAAACATTATACCTTCACATTCACAGAGACTGGTGTACAGAGCTAAGATGCTTTCGTAAAAGAGTATTGAGTTATAAATATAACCCAACTTTTGATGTTTACATAAGATAATTCTATGGTGAAACAGAGCCTGCTCTATATAGATTTATGTGAATCAGAAAAAAGGATTCACGTAAATGGGAAAAGGGAGCAATTAACAAAGAAACTACCTCTGACCTGTTAATTGGTGGATTCAGTTCACATTTAGAAATACAACAAGTCTACACCTTTTCATCATCTTGGTCGAACACCCCCCCCCACCTTGTCTACTCAGTGGTACAGTGGAACATGCCACTGATGTTCCAGCTGGGTTTCATTTGGCTAGGATTTTTTTTTTTTTTTTACCCTTTATTATTATTTTTAATCATAAATGTTTCCTCTCATGATTATGTTAATATCTGGAAATACACTTTTGAAGCCACAGAGCCTTCACAAGTGTTTGTGAGCTCTGTGATTAAGTGCTCCCAGGAAGGCTGTGCCTGTGCATTCTCCTGGTGGGCTTCTCACAGTGTTGGTGGCCGCCTTTCAGGCTTTCCAGGAACATCTCCGGACGGAAAAGTGCAGTCTTTGCCATGTTCACCTACTTTTCGACTTCTCTTTCCAAATGTTCTTTAAACACTGGAATTACTATTTTTCTTCTTGCGCTGCAGCCACTGAGCGCTTCTCTTGGCGCGAAGGGAAAAAAAATCCCTCATTTACAGGCGTGAAATTGGATATTCCTCCAATCCTTCTCTCTTTTTCCTTTTCCAGTAACAGCGCAGGCAAAAACAAGCGTTTACTCACCTCCTCTGTGCTAACGCACATTCTCACGCTTGTCAGATGCCGTTCCAAACACAGCGCTCAGTAACGGTGCTCGGCGAGGGCAACATGCCAACCATCCAAACAGGAAAAACAGGGAAATTACGGAGCTCAAGCAAGAGTGGCCGACGGAAAACAAAGGAAGAAGAAGACACGCAAGACGGCCTAGAGTCTGGCCTCCCACTGTTTGTTTTAATTACACTTATTAAAACTGGGAAGGCCAGAGTCACGGACAGGCAGAAGTGAGGCTTCTCGCTCACAAGCATCGGGTCAGCCGTTATTCCTGTCAGATATTTTTAGCTCTGACTGAACATCTCTGTGTTTTACGGCAGGAGGGACGAAATCAGGGGAGATGGTGACTGTTTTCAGATGTGGGGGATTAGGGAAGGTGGGAATTGGGACAGTTTCTTCATGCAGGCGAAGTACAGAGTGAGGTCATCCAGGGGTCACAGACTACAGGAACAGACCTACGCTTTAAAGGGGCTTTCTTTGTTGTCATTTCCCTACATATAGACATAGGATGAAGAACATACATACATACATATATAACTTTATTGTGCAGATTACTATTGCAGATGCCAACAGATTTTGAAATCGACTTTTGTGTAAACTTCTAAGCAAAAGGGATGGTTGAAAAGGATCTTCAAGGGTCCATGATTTGAATACCTCCAGAACAGTGGTAGGACTCTATGATGAATTAGCATATTTCTTCTCTGGTAGAACTGTGGTTAAGGAAGTGGATTAGATCACTTCCTTTTTCAGAGCAATTTCCTGTTTCTGCAACTTTGACCGCACATCACATTCCCGGGGCAGTAGGGGGGGGGGGGCTCCTGGTCTGAATCGATTCTCAAGGTTGGCGCTAATGTAAACAGAATGCCCAGGGCTGCGCTGGAGCACGCAACTCTGATTGAGCACGGCTTGATTCCAGGCCTGTCAACAGTGAGTGCACGACACCACCACAACGCGAAAAGCCATTCACGCGAACCTCCTGGGAGCCATATTCACTCCGTGTGTACAGACCGAGGGACACGGAGCAAATAAGAAGCAGGGAGGAGGGAGAGAACTCGACTCTCCCTGAACCACGGCCTGTTTCGCTGGGGTCTAATTGAAGCCATAGCCCTTTAAGTTAACTCTGAGGGCTACAGTCCTACCCGCAAGCTTGCAGACTGAGGAGTTGGCTCACAAAGAGCAATGCTGTCTATTGACTCACTCATCTGATGACCAGACAAGAACACAAACAAGAGAGGGCAGATAATAGAAAGTGAAAGGAGGGTTTTCCTCTGAGCGTTTCTGGTGTTGGAATGTCTTTGATGAAACCTGCTCATGTTTGTCTTCGTGACGCACTGGTGTGAACAGTGAAAACACATGGCAACTTTGACAAAGTCTGGTCCTGTAAAAGTGGGTGTGGTTAGACAATTCATATGTTTCTTAAAGCTCTCCCTTACAACGGGCACTCGGGGTACAGCTGATACTTCATCTTGGCTCTTAAAACAAAGTGACTGTGAGTACAGAAAAGTGAGATACAGTATGACTTATACTGACACTAAACATCTTAATAACTTTGTAACCATAATCCCTTCTAGTTGATACTGCTGTCCAACGAGGATGTACCTACAAAGGCCACACCGCCTACCATGTAGAATGCACTGTTTACATATGCCTGTTTGCACATTTTTTAACTTGTTTTGATTCCACTTTTTCCTAAAAGAAAGTTTTTTCAGGGGTGGGCTGGGGTGTGAGCTGGGTTAGACTGAGGCAGGTGGGATGTGAAGCAGTGTACTCTGAAGTGGAGCAGCTGTACAAACAACCGCAACTCACGACACACACCGGAGCCGTCAGTGGCTCCCCGCCAGCCCGACTGGGGATGACATCAGGTAGTGAGGCCAATTAGCAGCTGCTTTCAAAGGCACAAGGAGCAGGACACTGTTCACCGTTCACCAACGCCACCAAATATCCATGCAGGTCCTACTACTAAAAGCCAGTCACCCTAGGTCATCACTGACATCTGGAGTTGATAGTTTCGCTCTGAACAGAGTCAGGGTCACGCAGACATCACGCAAGATGTAACAGTACATTAACTACTGTTGGGGAACAACTGGATTTTTAACAAGAAAATGACTGACTTTTTTTAAAAAACACCGTTTACCCATCACTTGGATGGCAGTCGTGTAATCTGCACAGGCTGCATAAACACCTGGAAGTCCTGGCTACGGCCAGGCTGGAGGAGTGGGAACCATGGCTGTATCCGTGGAAACATAGCATCATGGGACCATGTGCAACCATGGGAGATGTGCATCTATTTGTAGCTAAGGGATGATTTATGAGTAACCATGGGAGATGTGCATCTATCTGTAGCTAAGGGATGGTTTATGAGTAACCATGGGAGTTGTGCATCTATCTGTAGCTAAGGGATGGTTTATGAGTAACCATGGGAGATGTGCATCTATCTGTAGCTAAGTGATGGTTTATGAGTAACCATGGGAGATGTGCATCTATTTGTAGCTAAGGGGTGGCTTATGAGTAACCATGGGAGATGTGCATCTATCTGTAGCTAAGGGATGGTTTATGAGTAACCATGGGAGATGTGCATCTATCTGTAGCTAAGGGATGGTTTATGAGTAACCATGGGAGATGTGCACCTATCTGTAGCTAAGGGATGGTTTATGAGTAACCATGGGAGATGTGCATTTGATTCTGACTTGGTATAACTGTCTATGACAGACTTTTCAGAGAACATAACCTTAAAATAAACGCTTGCTGTTCTTTATAAATTCCCAAGAATCCACTTTCCTACTCATCACCACTTATCATCATTCTGTGGCTCTCCCTACAATAATGCAGACGTGCTTGATCAGATTAGGGTTGTATTCAAACAGATGACATGCTCTTATTCTTAGTGTTTGTGAATGTGACAACATTAGGCAATTCAATTCCAGTTCAGATTTATTTATGTAATAGCCTTTGTGAAAAGGAAGCATTACAGAAATCCAGCTTCCTGCTGTTTGTGTAAACTCTTTGGGTTGCACACTGCGATCAAAGTTTCATTTCAAAAATGCTTCATATAAGGACAGTGTGTCTGTTCAGCACAGTCAATTCCAATCCAAAAAAGAAAGAAAGAAAAAAAAAACATGCCTCCTTGTGCACAGCAAAAAAATAGGCTACTTTTACCATAGCTAATTAGCTCAGCTTCTATTAGCAGCTAATTCTCTGCCATGGAAAGTAACCTCTTGATCTTCTGCTCTAAAATAAGCCTGCTGACAACAAAAGGAGAAAACAGTCCAAATGGATTACCAGCTGGCAAAACAGATCCCACTCAGGATACTGCCACGGCAAGCCATAGGCCAAATACTGGATGTAATATCAACACAAAAGTAAAATTAGTCCTAAAAAACGCCTTCCTACTGTAACATCTGTGTAGCATCTCCTCTCATGTAAGGTTCCTGTTGCTGCGCATTCCTGTAATGAAGACAGTCAGTTAAGATCCTCACACGCATGTGCAAACACACACATGTACACGCACACACTCACACACATACAACATTCAATCGGCTATACGACGCTCTACGTACGAAATATATTTAATTCTTGTATTTATCCCTGTTCAGGTTTTACGGCGGTTCTGATTAACATTTCAGTTAATGTGCTGACTGCCATGTAATTAATGCCTACGGCGAAGTGATTCCCAGTAGGACGTGTTAGACAGCTCAGCATACTGCCTCTCAGCATCACAGACCCTTGGTGGAAAAAAACACTGCCACTTTCCCAAAAGATTCAGGGATTCTGAAAACATCAGCATAGATCTCCATCTAACATCAGTGCCCAAAGTCTACTGTTATATCTGATGTAAGCACAAAGTAAAAAATAAAAAAGCTACTTGAAAATGTACTGAATTTAAACTAGTGATTTGCAGATTAGTAGCAAACCCAGTAGGGCTCCACCTAAGACTCTTCAATGTAAAAAAAAACAAGGCCTGAGTTCTGGAGAATGAATGAACATTTATGCCACACCATTTTGGTGGTCATTAAAGGGGTATCCAGAAGAGGAAAGCAGAAGATTTATCATACTTACATTTTCTGATGCTCTATATAGTACAGTTTGCTGGAATGAAGATTGGATAAACACAACTATAGAACAGCAAGTCGAGCCGGTTTACTCCTGGAAGTCCTTCTCCTGAATTCTAACACCAGTTTCTAATCACTTCTGTCATTGTCTCCCTCATGCACACTTTGGTTGTACATGGTTTCACATGCCCATTGGAGTCTTGTTTCAGCTGAGCGTGGACATCCATGCCCAGCCACTCGCCCTGTGTGTATGCTGGTGTTGGTTGGGTCGGTGTTTGTTCTTTAGGCCTTAGGCCTTGGGTTCTTGAACCTGGACACTTGCTAAATGAGGCCAGGAAGGCATCAGTCTATAGAAACATTACAATATCAAATTATTCAAAATGAATTGTAACTGTAAATGTATTATATTATCCATGTATTGTATGTATTTTAACATTATATCATCAGTGTCTCACATTTCTGGTAAGAGAGGAAACTGAAGGATATAAATAAAAGCTACTACATTTAAGGCTTTGAACTGCAGAATATAAACCAAAAACACTTTTTTGCTTGCCAAATTTGGTATAAATATTTGTACACTGATTAAATTGTATTGCTGGTGCTAACTGGGGAAAGATAAAGATTCTGCACCCCATTAGCTTCAATCTTGTTGCTAGTAGAGTTGCAGTATCTTCTGAAGAGAGAACAACACAGTGGCAACCTGCACCCCTGCAAGGCATGAAGGCTGAATCGATGGGGCCTTCACAGCCCTCCAGCCAGACTGGCAGGGCAAAAGAGCAGCTTGATGGAAAAATGAGACCTGTGGTGGGGCACGTGTGTGTGTGTGTGTGTGTGTGTGTGTGTGTGTGTGTGTGTGTGTATTTTTATTAAACATCTGGATCCAATCTCTAACTGTTATTGAACTACTGAGATCTTAGTTTGGTCCCTGGATGTCTACCAACTACATAGTGGCTGTCCAGCAAGAGAAAAATTTTACAACTGTGGATGAACAATGCATGGCTTCATCCAAACTCCTTATACCAAAGGTGAATGCTAACCATTTTAATCACATTCAGCAGAGTTTTAATCCTGAGGATATCACATATGTTTCACAATAAATTCAAACATAACTATGTAATATAGGGTCATATCACAGTCTAAAGTGACTGGAGCAACCAACAAAGGAACAGCCATAAACAGTCAGGTTCAGCTAATCAGTATGTATTCAAATTTTGACAGCAAGTTCATACTGCTGTGGTTGTTTCTAATCCACCTACTTCCTGTCTGGACATTTGCTATTCTGAATTGCTAGACATGGTGGCATGTTGTTGACCAATCCGAAATAGTGAATTTTTCCCACCCAGCAAGAAAGCACTGGTCTGAATCTGTGGCTCAGGTTGGTGTTTAGCAATACAAAAGCCATTTCAGCATTTAAAAGTACATTGAGAAGTATATACATTATAATGCATAATGCATAAGTCCACTGATATGTGCAGTTGAACTTCTTTGCAATGTAAACACAAATTACAAATGAGTAAAAATAGTTTTCTGGCATTGGATCAGTTTTCAAGATTGATTCCACGTAATATTTCGTCTGCCAGTAATCGCCCTGTCGACATGAACAGCAGTAGCGTGAGAGCTTCATTTCAGCGTGCCCATGTTCTAGTCCCTGTAATGAACCCTTCCCTGTTGTTACTTAACTCATTAACACCACAGAGGAGAACATGACACGCTTGCTTCTGCTATTCCTCTGTGTCACACTCCCAGACACACACACACACACACACACACACACACACACACACACACACACACACGCGGGTGTGCACACATAAACTGCTGCTCTGAGGAAAAAAAATCGCAGGGTCCGAGAGCCAGACACGCAAGCGGATATACCTTGGATGTGAGTTTTCGTGGACTGCTGCTGCATTTCATTTTTCATTGTGTTCCTGCCCGCTCCGTGGCCTTGGAGGATCGGCTCCTTGTCCACCCGAGCTGCAGATGTATGTTAACTAGTAGCAGAGGCTGCACGCTTTCGGAGGCCCGTCAGGGCCGCCCACGAACTCGGCGCCCCATACCAGACGAGTGCATCACCTCGCCTTGGAAAGAATGAACGCATTGCTTCCTAATGTGTTTCAAATGAGGGCAGGTATTTGTGGGGAAATTGGCGCGCGTAACGGTCTCATGATAGTCACACATGTAAACCATGAAGAGGTCTGCTAAGCTATAAAGTGGAAGGAACTTGTGCAGTTTACACTGTCAATGGATGTACCATTAGCATACAGGCGCTACCACGGATTACTGTTTAATAAACAACAACAGCATATTACTGTGCTAATGATGGTCTCCAAAAAGCAAGTCAAAAGTGTGATTCAGCGTGATGCTTCCTGCAGAAAATGAAATGAGTTCTGGAAGAAATGAGGCCAGAGGATATATGACTCACCGCTTGCAGGCAATAAACCTTGGAGCAATTTATTTAATCAACACAGGCGTTATTGGTTTCTTTGATCAATAAATCCGTGCATTTGAATATGTGAACATAAAATGGAGGACACAATCGCCCTTCACTCAACAGTAGATGCAGCCCAAGTTGGAGTGTATTGTTTGAAGTGAGTGGACCTGTGGAGACAGAGTAGGGGCCCCTGCCGAGATGACAGAGCGGGCCGCTTTGTGGAGGAAGGCATCAGGGACATTGCAAGCCGCACAACATCCCCTTTAATTATTTGTATAATGCAAGTGAAAAAGTGAGTGGAAACTATGCAACACTCCAGACTCCTGTGGTGCTGAAGAGGGACGTTTTTTCTCCTTTTCTTTTTTTCTTTTCTTCTATGGTCCTGCTGCAGGGTTGGATCAATTTGCACTCCACAATCTCTGGAACACACACACACACACACACACACACACACACACACACACACACACACACACACACACACACACTCTTTTGCTCTCTGATAGTTTGAAGTCTGGGCACTGGGACAATGTAAATCTGTTCCAGTGTGTAGGGGCCTCACCTCTTCCTGGTTTTCCAGTCTACCTGTCCCAACTGCCCTCGGTGCCTTACCGCGCATGGCCACACCTACTGCACACGGCCACACCTACTCAACATGGCCACACCTTCTACCATCAGTGTCCTAATCCACACAGCCACACCTACTAGCCTCAGTAGTGCCCTACTCTGCACTACCACACTGAATATCCTCAGTAGTGCCCTCCGTCTCATGGCCACACCTCTTACCCTCAGTAGTGCCCTACTCCACACAACCATACCTCCTACCCTCAGTAGTGCCCTACTCCACAAAACCATGCCTCCTACCCTTAGTAGTGCCCTACTCCACACAACCATACCTCCTACCTTCAGTCGTGCCCTACACCACAAAACCATACCTCCTACCCTCAGTTGTGCCCGACTCCACACAACCATACCTACTACTCTCAGTAGTGCCCTCATACCCTCAGTAGTGCCTTATTCCATACAACCATACCTACTACCCTTAGTAGTACCCTACTACCCTCAGTAGTACCCTACTCGACACATCTAAACCTACTACTCTCGGTACAAGCCTCATCCATGCTGCCAGACTAACCAATAAGTTAGCAAAGATGCATTAAAAGCTTAAGGGCATGAAGTGCTATCTCAAAGGTCTTGTTACTTGTCTTGCCCAACGGTCCATCCACCACTTGATTCTTTTTCTGAAGTGCTATCTTCTCTGAAGTGTAACGTCATGACTCCTGCATGTTTTTCTCGCCCCTTCATTTCTCTCTCATGCCTCCAGATCCACTTCCACTGAACTCAAGGTGCACAGTATTTGACAACAGCTTCTAACCTCTTCATCTCTCTTGATGGCTTCCCTGCTATATGCTTTGACCTTGGTCCTCAGTGTCCACTCCCTGGCCTCCACGCTTCCTCTCCTCCCCAGAATCTTCTGTACGTTCTGCCTCATGCTCCATTCTGTTCCTTCATTCTCCCCATGTCCACTCTTTCTATACCTTCTGTCCCTCTGAAACCCCCCACCCTCCATCCTTCTCTCCTCCAGCATCCTCCATTCTGCCCTTTCTCCACAGTCAGTTTCTTGTTATGCTCATCCACGAGAATGTGGAACCACTCCTCTTCATGCAAGCACAAAACCACAAGTGTTGTTCTAGCTGGAACATGCCCAGAACAAGCCTTCAGCCTGTCCTTGTCCTCACCCACCCCATACTCCCGTCTGTCTTCCTCCATCTCTCTCTGCACAACCCCACCCATCATCTTCCTCCATCTCTCTCGCCACCCCACAACCCATCTATCTTCCTCCATCTCTCTCCACCCCACACCCCATCTATCTTCCTTCATCTCTCTCTCCACCCCACACCCCATCTATCTTCCTCCATCTCTCTCTCCACCCCACACCCCATCTCTCTCCTTCCATCTCTCTCTCTCCAGGTATGAGGGTTCCTTGTTTGTCCTGCTCTATGGATGCTGGTCCAACTCCAGGCAAATATGAGCTACATGCTGCTAAATAGTTCTATTCACTTCAGGTCAATGAAAGAAAGAACCTGTGTAAAGAGGGCAGCATCATGCACACCAGTCCACAGCACTCCGAACCCTTTTCTTCTCAGTACCTTCTAGATCAGGAGTTACTATGCAGCAGCAGATCAATGATGGTGTGCCATGTTCTCATGAAGGACTCATGCTCTCATGAAGGACTCACTGTGTACTTAATGTGTCTGTTTCATAAGCTCTACATGCAGGTCAAATTAAACCTTCTTCTGGGAGCTGCTATAGACAGGAAGAAAGGAGGGTTATGTCACACAAGGAGTGACATAACCCTCTTCCATAATTCCCTTACTCAGGTGTTTGTTGGCAGTGAATGAGAGCATCACATGTCCAGACACCTCATGCTCTGCCAAATCATTCCCAGCTCAGATCCTTGTACAAAAGCAGGACCTCTGCAGGGTTTGAGTCCTAGTGAGAATTGGCAATGACATCTAGGAGGCTGAGACACCTGCAGCTGTGGACTGAAGCCTACACGGGTTTGGTATGTGCCGCTGGAAATGGCATCACGCCCTTCTTGCAGTTCATTAATATAACATCAACTGTTTTCATTATTACTTTGTTTTAATACACGTTTCATTTATCTAGCGACTTTGCTTACTAAGTATTCACAGCTCAGCACTATTCAAGTCAATCAACACACCAACAGGGGACAGAAAATGGGTGAAAATCAGTTTTTTGATTTTTTGATTGCAGGCTTTTGAACATTGATTTCTGAAACCGTGAATCCAGGGAAAAGACCCGTTACAGGCATTCAATCATAGTCATTTATAGTCATAAAGAGTCACATTTGGCTAATTACACAAGCAAAATCATCACCTTTCAACTGTATGCTAATTTGATCATTACATCACAATAAACCACACAAAGGCAGACGGTCCTGGACTGATTTAAAGAAGAAATCTATATAATTATAAGATCTATTATGCAGGCCAGAACAGAAAATATGGAATAAATTAAGGCCCATCATATTCTCTCACCAAATCAGGGCTCTGAAACCTAAAAAGACATCGACCAAATAAGTTCTTTCTAATGAGACCTATTTCTACCCATAACCCATAGTTGTCTCCTGCCTTGTTCTTGAGGGTAACATTTACTGCTTGGTAGAAAGTTCAAAGCCACTGCAGTAAATTCTTCATGTAGGGTGGAGGATAAGTGAAGTGAACTGTACCCTTGTTATGAGCTGAATTGTTGTTTTTTCCCCCTCTTTTTATTGCAGGGGATTATTAAAACAAGCACTGGATAAGCCTCACCTAGGACCTGTGAGACGTGCGAAATCAGAATACAAAAATGTTAAAAAGGTACACCACTATTGGGGGGGTGTTAAAGGGGGTGTGGTCTTGGGCGTTTGCCATTCTGCTGTGGCACCTTGCGCTCTAGGCTCTTGGGGGTAAATAGGGTTGAGAGACTGGTGAGAGATGGAGAGAGAGGAGAGAGAGGCAGAGAGAGAGAGAGAGAGAGAGAGAGAGAGGGAGGGAGGGAGAAAGATAAAGAGGAAGAACGAGACAGAGGGGGAAAGTGAGGCAAAGAGAGAGAAAGAGAAAGAGAGAGAGAGAATAAAGGGGGGTAAAGGAGGTCATGCCTCGAGCTCAGCCTCCATCTATGTCTCAGGCAGCCAATCACCACCCAAGACTGCAAGCAGTTACTGAGCGAAGAGGGGTGAGGATGCAGGGCATGGACTGATTCACACAAACCTCACATGACCCCACAGGAACATAACAGCTATACTCAGTCAACATGGGCTGTAGAAATACTTTATATTTTATCAGTATAATTGTATCAGATCGCATCACCAGATATCTGTTGACACTGAAGGCATTTTCAGATGACTGTATTATGGGACAATAGAGAACTATAAAATGTTCTCACTAACTCACAGGGTGTGAAAGTTGTGAAAAAAGACTGGTAATTCTAGTAGTTTGAAAGGTGCTTTATTGGTGACCTGCTCTCTGTTTTCGTCCTTTCTTCATGTGGTTTCCATGAAAATCAAAGACTATAACAAACAGATAGTTGCAGTACAGAGTCTGGTGTGGATACATGAGAAGGGTTTTGTTTTTTTGCTTGTTAATTGTTATTTTTGTGACAGCTGTCTCAGGAGACAGAGAGAGAGAGAGAGAGAGAGAGAGAGAGAGAGCGACAGAGAGAGCGAGAGAGAGAGAGAGAAAAGAAGTGAAAGAAAAACAGAGAGAGGGAGAGAACTACAGAGCTATGACATACTTGCACACTATAAATCTTGTTTGTGATTAGGCACTTCTGTTGAAAACAATTGACAACAGGCAAAAACATGGTGCCAATGAGAAAAAAAACACATAAAACTGAGAATATCTTATCATCTCGTTCATATTTTCATTCCAGCTGTTTGCCCTCCTGTTAATGAGCTGTCAGTACGCGTCAGGGCACGGCCTTGATGAACAACTGGAAAAAATGCTACTTGCACGCATAACTGAGCTGTTGTTTAACAAAAAAAAGGGGCTCAAAGAAAAGCGTCACACTGTGCGTGCAAATAGTCATTTCATCCATAAGTAACCGAGTGGGTTTTTTTTTAAGTGCCAAGAATACGCTAATCAGTCTGGGGTGGGCTGTGAGAGAGTGATGTGTGATCTCCGTCATTGTTTTGAATAAAGTTTTATAAAAAGCACATTAAACTGGAATTGGGCTTTAAAAAGACTGATTTATCCTATCAGTACTTAGAAATAATTATTGTGCAAGCAAAGACCCCAGCACAATTAAATGATATAATATGTAGGAGAATGCGAGCGATTGTGGGAAAATATAATGGAAAATATTAGTAGGATGGAAAATATTACAGGTAGTTGGATTCAATGAGATACAGTAATAATATAACACTTTCTGTCTTCATGATGACAAAACTTCCAGAAAAACATTAGATTTCTTCTAATCCCACCTCCTCACATGCCATGCATGCCCCCCCACACACGCACACACACACACAAGCATACACACACACACACACACATTCTCTCTCTGTGTCTCTCTCTCTCACAAACACTTGCCTAATGAGTTGGTTTGGCTGGAGCTGAGATACAGGCAAGCAGGGCACGTTATGACTAAACTCTGACGAATTGAGGAGTGAAGAACTTGTCTGATTCATAGAGGATGAAGAGAGACAGGATTGACTGTGTTAACAGGCAGCTCCATTGATAACAGCACAGAGCTGTTACCTTTCTCACCCATACCTGATTTAGTATTGCTTTTATATAGACTGCTGCTCTCCTTCAGCTTGTGCACTGGGTCTGTTCAAAAAGGTTCCTAGTGGAAACCTAGTTTTGCTGTGGTTAAAGGTTTACTTTCAACAGCTCACTTTTCAGCCTGTAGAATGAAACCTGACAAATGATGTAAAAAAAACCAAACCAAAACAAACAAACAAAAAAAAAAAACAGAATTATGAACAAAAACAAAACTAAACTAAACAAAGACAGTGGACACCAGTAGCAGGAGTCGACAAGAATTTCTTTTCTTCGTTTCCAAGTTGCTAACATCCCACAGATATTATGCCTTTTGAGTTTTTAAGAGTTTAAAATAACAACAGAAGATGAGATGTGTGAATATGAGCGTAAAGTGAGGCTGTGAATTCATGCTACAAAGCTTATGTGACTTTTAAGGAGAGAGAGTGTGCGTGCGAGCATCCATGTGTGCATGTGCAAATGTGAGACTATGTTGGTGGAATCGTGTGTGTGTGTGTGTGTGTGTGTGTGTGTGTGTGTGTGTGTGTGTGTGTGTGTGACAGAGGAAAAGAGAGAGCGCGTGGGAGAAAATCCGGAGAGTGTGGAGGTAATTACCTGCAGCTGTTAGACTTAGCTGGGGGGTGGTCATAGATAAATCTGTAACCACATCAGAAATTATCCATAAAATTTACAACTAAGGTAGGCCATGTGTGTGGCTCCTAGCACCTTTTAACCTTCACTGCCTTCTCTCTCACTGCCTCTGGGCATGGGGGCAAGGCGGAGTCCAGGGTGGCGGAAGGAATCCACCGCAGCCCTCTCTTCTTACTTTTAGAAGCAGCCCATGTAACCCAGCCATCCTGTTACATATGGCGAGCATAAATGATTCAAAAACAACAGCATCCAATCCCAATGGCAAGTTTTACTCCTGCATCATACCCCGACCGATCACCGGCTCCAGGAAAGAAAAATGCTATACCGGTTAAAGTAATAATGGAGAAGGAATTACGGATGAAAGCGGTAGGACCGAGGGGTGTATGTGGATGGTGTATGTATGAGCTAACTGAAGAAATATACCTGTGAGGGAAAGCATGATGCAAAATTTCCACTAGAACCAGAGCTGGCAGCACATCTGAATCGCATAAGCGTGTTCCTTCGTCTGTGTGTTGATTTATAAAAGTATGCTCTTATGCACTACTGCAGATGACTGGTATCTCTCAGGGGACTGGGGCAACCCAAAGCCTGCTTAGAACAGTCCTGCATCTCAGGTGTTACAGGTTCTTATTAAAGACCGCCTACTGCCACGCCCTTACTTACAACCACATGCATCCATTTGTGACACAGACTGACCCTAGATCAGCCCCTACTGCTGGAAGTCTGACGCTGTCCTTGAGCTAGAAAGACTACCATGTTTATATGAAGCTTTACGTTTGCCCCAGAGCAACTGTTGGTTCACAGGTGATTGGTTTTAATGTTGGTCTAACCTAGCTCAAACTGCTCAATAAGCATAACAGTCCAAGTGGTAGATGGTATGCAACTTGACACATCACACGTGTCTTAGTCTTAAAGCTCATGCGCTTCAATCAAAATCCACTAGAGGGCTCTGTAATTGCTTAATAAAACAGGGCTGTCCTTAAAATGAGTTACCAGGCCCGCGCACACCTTTATAATGTTCCAACGTTTTTTTGTTTTGGTTTTTTTTTTTTTTTCATGCATTGACAACCAAATGCATATACGCACATGTCTTTGCAGGCAATCCATTATAAATATGTCAAAATCATAGAACAGATTTTTCACAACCGAAGAACAAGAATTCCAATTTTCAAAAAAAACACAACAGTATGTGCAAAAAAGAAATTTGCACTGTGAAATCTGCTCGGTTCATAGACCCACTGATTTTATTATTTTTTTCAGAGAGTGCAGTGATGGGGCAGGATCTTCAATAACTTGCCCCTAATTCACACAGGGTAACTTTTTACACTGATCTCAGGGACCTGTTTTAGATCAAGCTGCTGATATTGTGTTGGCCTGGTCCATTTTTATGGCTGGTCATCTTTACGTCGTGAATGAGGGCTGTATAAGAGACGTCTAAACAGGTGGACGTAAATATAAGATGGGTTCCTCTGTGTTATGTAGCTATGCAATAATGTAAGGTATTTTGGCAAGCATGAACGCGAGTGTATTCTGAGTGTGTCAAATAGAAACGAGTGACTTGTGACCTTAGTAACAAAACATCAACAACAACAGGGAATCTATCTGTCCATGTTGGAGCATCTAAGGGGAGAATGAAAGACAGAGAATGAAACAGAGAAAGGTTGCCAAAACCCTGGACTCATCTCTGTAGTTGTGGTAGATGGCGTCAGTAGAGGCTCTAGGAGGTAATAAGCCTGTTTATTGTCACAGGTGGGCCACTGTATGCATCTCAGAACTGGAAACACAGCTGTCAGGACCAGTGATACTGTCTGTTGGATGGTGTGTGTGTGTGTGTGTGTGTGTGTGTGAGAGAGAGGTACCAAAGGCCCATTCTCCAATTCTTGCAGTAATGACATTAGCAGGAGCAAGCACTAGTTCAAATGTAAGGTAATAAATATTGTACTGGTACTCTCTCTCTCTCCCTCTCTCTCTGTCTCCCTCTAACCTCTACATGTCTGGTTCTTTCTCTTTCACTCTCACTTTGTCTCTTTCTCTGTCTGTCTCTCTCTCTCTCTCCCTCTTGCTCTCCACAGTGTGTCATATTTAGAAATTCCACTGAATCCTCTGAGGAATCTGGAACTACTGTGACTAAATAACAAAACACTATTAACTTTGCAATGTATCCACTTTATCCAATATTGCATTCATTTTAACTCATTGCTTGTATTACTGCAGTAAGAGATTATGTACCTAGAATACTTTTTAAAACACTAAAATGAAAGAATGTTTGCAACATGGCCATAGTCTTAGTCCAGTTAAATGACAAACCTGCAGGTATTCACGAGAAACACTGCTTAAATCATAATTTCTTGAGATGAGCCCAATTACAGCTCTGTGCAGTTTTACCTGAAATCTAGGTAGTCCTGATCTTATAATAACAGAGGACAGCAAGTCCATCCTTTTCCCTTGTGGAGCCAGAACAGGGAGAATGAGTAGTGGGGTGGATGTGACAGACCTACTCAAGAGACAGAGAGCAGTCACACAAGCAAAAGAAGAATAAAGTAAATGAAAATGGGAGAGATAGCTAGAGAGAGAGAGAGAGAGAGAGAGAGAGAGAGAGAGAGAGAAATCTAACAGCGAGGTTTGGCTGCCCTTGTGGTCCTCCGAAACAGCTGATCTCCTACTCGATGCAAGCCACACGGCAGACTAACTCTCACTGTGTGTGTGTGTGTGTGTGTGTGTGTGTGTGTGTGAGAGAGAGAGAGACAGAGAGAGAGAGAGAGAGAAAACTGCTCATCGACTCTTCCAGTTCATCCGAGGACAGATTCTCATGAACCCAGACGACTTTCTGAGCCAGGACACAGATGAATACAGAACACACACTGTACTGGTGTGTGAGGAACAATGGTACTTCTGCTCTTACCCAAGTCTGCCAACTGTTCACAGAAGCTGCAAGTATACAAATCAAATTCGTTACTATACTATAAAATTTGTACAAGAAGCCATTAGTACTATAAAAATCTAAAAAAGAAAAAAAAAGAAAATCGAGGACACAGAGAATCTGCAGGCTTGGTTTGAAGATATAGAATCAGTGAGTTCATCACAAAGAGAAAGCGAACACAAGGAAACTGAAAGTGAACATATGGAAAAATACATTGACTTGAAAGATTCAGAAGGTCATTCTTTTTCTCCATGTTTAGGCACAGGAACACTTCAGTGGACTTTCCAAAGCTACGTTGAAGTTTGACAGAGCGTGACCTGACAAAGTACTGTTTGAGCTGACAAAATGTACTGTTTGAGCTGACAAAATGTACTGTTTGAGCTGACAAAATGACAAAAAGGAGTAATCAGTAGTACTAAGGACAAAACACTTTTACACACTTACAGGGAAATCAGTTGTAAGCAAAAAGAGTGAAGATGCTCTGTGTCAAACTGCTGCAAAAGATAACTGTAACTGTGAGTAACAGATATGTGTAACTGTGAGTAAAAGATATGTGTAACTGTGAGTAAAGATATGTGTAACTGTGAGTAAAAGATATGTGTAACTGTGAGTAAAATATATGTGTAATTGTGAGTAAAAGATATGTGTAACTGTGAGTAAAGATATGTGTAACTGTGAGTAAAAGATATGTGTAAATGTGAGTAAAAGATATGTGTAACTGTGAGTAAAAGATATGTGTAACTGAGTAAAAGATATGTGTAACTGTGAGTAAAAGATATGTGTAACTGTGAGTAAAAGATATGTGTAATTGTGAGTAAAAGATATGTGTAACTGTGAGTAAAAGATATGTGTAACTGTGAGTCCAGCGTATCCTGCAAACGAATCTACACAGTAAAGAACCAACACAAATTTTGTCTTTACAATAATCATATTACACTTTGCTTTCTGAAGCTTGTGTCTGCAAGTTGTGCTGTCTGCTTTGACAGTATATTACAGAACTAAATCTCCATAAACACACTGGCTTTTAAGTGTTTCCTTCACACGGTGTTGCATGGAAATAACTCATCTTTGATTGTAAGCACTGTTATTCTCTCTCTCTCTCTTTCCCCTTTGGGAGTCTTGAGGCCCCATGTTTGATCTGTTTGGTGACTATGAGAGATGCACAAGGCCTTTCTCCTTGAGAAGATACATAAAACAGTCACTATAAAAGAAAACAGTCACAATCCAGCACTGCTCAGCTACTCAACAGACTCACAGCTAAATAAAGGTTTTAATTATTTCAGGGTGCAGGAATGTTTTTGTGTCAGAGATGATCCATATATAGGTATTAAGAGAGCTGTGCAAAGGATCATTCTCTTGTAAAGCTAGGTGAATATGCTGAGTCAGCATTTAGCATGCATGGTTAGGCTGCTATCATGCACACCACTGTGCTGCAATTTGTAATCCATTACATTTAGGACATTTTTGGACAAATGTTCTCTGAGTGTGAATCTGGTTTAGCTTTGGGTACGAAGACCTCATGTGACCTCATGTGACCTCATGTGCAGATAGATGTGTCAGAAAGAGAGGTTGAGATCTTCCATATAATTTTTTTTTTGTTTAGCTTTTTATAGCTAAACATGTAAAAGATGGTGAGGGAGGGGTAAAAGATTCAGTTTCAGGAAGACATGCCATCATCCTTGTTATTGGTAGCATCTGGTTTCAGTCCTGCAAGCATTTCCTGTAAAGTCTCAAATAATTAAAGTCCAGTCATAGCCTTTGACCTGCTGTACCATTAAATCATGTCCTAATGAAATCCCAAGACACACGCAGACAGGTGTACACATAGGTGGACACACATACACACACACACACACACACACACACACACACACACAAGGACATAAATTAAGTTCACTGACGCAGGACAAAACGCATTGACGTAGGACAAATTCGCACAGCTGTATGCATATATTTTGTGTGTGTGTGCTCAGATAAAGAACACAGAAAGAGAGAGAGAGACAGAGAGAGAGAAAGAGAGAGACAGAGAAAGAGAGAGAGAGAGAGAGAGAGAGAGAAAGTGTCATTATGAAGCGCTAGTCTCATCCCCTCTGAACTTTCCTGGATTCCTGGATACCAACCATGATGGCCTCCTTGCTACTGCACAGAGCTATAAAGACTCTGAGACTGGGGGGGGGGGGGGGGGGGGGGGGGGGGGGGGGGGGGGGGGG
>JAOXYF010000012.1:13431999-13458097 GCA_028565775.1 Sternarchorhynchus goeldii | reverse complement strand
GCAATTTGATATGTGTCGCACTACAAAGTTTCTGCACTCTTTCCTCTCAGACTCTCTCCCCTCAGACTTTCTCCCCTCAGACTCTTAAAGGTCATTAAAGGAGACTTGTATAGTTCAAACAGTGAATCAAGGACAGAGGTTAGCTAATATATTTAATCACATATAATCACTCAATAAATCACTCAACATATCAATCCTATCACTCAGTAAATCACTCAACCGATTAAACAATAAACCTCATTAATGTTCAGACTATAACATATCAATCAACATCTATCAACTTTTGATGACCAGGTGCTTAATTCTGTCCTCCAATTTCTATTACACAGCCACTTCCCCAAATCTGAACTTGTGTGGTATGCAAAAGTATCTCCAAAAATCAGGCACTGTTAGGTAACAGACTCTTTCAACCACTGTAGCCTTCTTCATTTACAAACCCTGGCGCAGCCCTGCAAACCGGCGCGGCCAAAGCCTTCCCACAGTGTGTTTAGGGCTGTTTTCCTCTGCCCTTTCTGTTCTATAGTCACTGTTTGGCCAGAGGGCTGGTGTGAGCTTCACGGCTCATCAGATTAGACGAAACAAGGCCGCACTTAGCCCCACTGCTGCTCACACTCATGTTAATCAGTGTACTCAGCTCCTGCACTGCAACAATGAAAACAAGCACATCAGACATTCTTTATGGACATTATTTTCCAACTAGAAACAGGAGAGGGGAAAAGGAAAGAGAATGAGGGAGAATAAAAGCTTCCTGTCAAAACAGTAATATGAAATTCTAATATAAAGTAATTCTGAAGAAATTCTTTCAATCTGCAAGGGACCTTAAACACAGTTCAGGAATCTGGAGAGTTTGGTCCAAAGCTAGTAAACTTTCTGCTACTCTGACACTAAAACCAAACAGTATTTTTAGTGCAGCTGGAGACAGATCATTTACATAGAGATCTTTTACAGATTCTTTTCAAAAGTGAAAACTCGTTAAGCTAAACTTGTTATTTTTTACTTAATGGTGCTGGATCAGTTGAAGAAAATGAAAGCAAAAACAGAAAGAAAAATAATAATGTTTATGCTTATGAAAATCCACTCAACGTTCAATACCACTATTACCTCAGCCAGTTAAGACACTAACCCAGACATAGATTTACACCACGAGCCTCCACTTCACAGCAGGTCAGTGATCTGTGGAAAAGACCCAAACTGTCAATCTAGAAGAGTCTCATGAGTCTCACAAACCTCATGAATGCGCTCACGTGCTCACAATTTAACAAAACCATTCCTACACACCAGACACAATTCATGCAATTCTCAACACCTTTGTGAGCTGTGTCAGCCGAAAAAAGCATAAGACACAAGGGTTTCCCAGGCCTCGGATTCAGAAGCATTGCGGGTTACAGCAAGCAGCCAAAGGCCCTGCAGTGTGGTGGGGCTCAGTGGAAAACATAATCTAAGTGAATTTCAGTAGAGGAAAGACAGGGTAAGGAGAGACTAAGATAGACCCGGAGTGGGGCGGTGGGGAAGGGGTCTGGATGCGAAATGCAACATGGAAAAAAGTGGGTTTGAGATGGAAAGTGTCTGGGAGAGCCAGGCGGCTGGGTCAGGCTGTGGCTGGCTGGGTTGGGCTGGGCTGGGCTCAGGGGCAGTGGAGCCAGGGGAAAGTGGCTGCTTCCCCACTTGCTGCTCCATCAGATTAGTGTCAACACACTGCCTCATCAGCACTGACATGAGAACACTTATGAAACTGAAACACAAACATGCACAAGCTTCTGGACAGAGCTCAGACACACACACACACACACACACACACACACACACACACACACAAAACATGCTTATATACACACATGCACGCACACACATATAAACATGTGCTTGCACACACACAAATGTACACAGATGTAGCCTCATTCACCAATAAGCACACATTCATAAGGTTAGACACACGCTCACAAGCTTTTAATGCATTTCCACCCTGAAAGTACAGTCATGAATAACACGGCAATAGTGAGGACAAAAACTAAATTACCATTCTGTTTGGTGTGTTAGTGTGTGTTGCAGTGAAAATGCTCTAAGTCCCATGCATTGTGCCTATATGAGTACAGGCCTGAATATGCACTATGTGGTCATTATGGATGATCATTGTTCCTAAAATGACCTTAATCTCAATAAAACCTAAACCTAAACCCTACCCCTAAACCTAAAGTGTGCTCTTAATATTCCTCAGAGACAACTCAAAGTCTTCCAGAACACTTAATCATAAACATCATGCCGCAATATCTAACAAATCTGTTCTGAATACAAATACTAATCATTACATGATAGTCCCTAGCAACACTACCATTGAAGGGTCAGAACATGAATGGTAGGCCTGGAAATAGTTCTCAAAGGTTTGTCCTCCTCTTGAACTTAACACGCCTTCATTATGAATGCCAGCAATGGATTTACCTGGACAAAACCATCCCAACAGGGAACAGGCATCTTGTAATGTGAACCCTGCCCTGTATACCCATAAATCGCTCTAGGTTGGCATGCTTGAGGTGAGGAGTGCCAACAAGTATGCCCTGCGAACGCGAATCTGATATGAAATGTATACTCGTGCAGATAGATTTACATTCCCGAATACAACTATCTCTATGACTTTGGGCCCCGAATGTGAGTTTGGCATAGTGTGTAGATTTATTTCATCAGTGTGGAATGTGGTTAGGATGTGCACAAAAATAAATATCTGCTATACTGATAAGTGTAGAACTTACCAATCAGAGTACAATTTCAGCATTTTTCTATGAGTGTTATACCTAAAATATTACATTTATTATATGGTTTTAAAAACATCTATGCTGTTAAACACCACACACACACCCACACATCCATATATCTGTCTATATACATACATACATGTTTGAGGAGCAAAATACCACAGTGCTAAATGTACAGATTTTTGGACAGAGCTCTCAGATTTCGAGGTTTTTTAAGGACAGTTCATGTACTAAACACTGCTGAATAAACTACTGCTGATCTACAACTATATTCATTAGTCCACTCCAGACACCTAGATTCACAATGCACATATGCAGAGCCTGACCAAAATCATTAGCCTACTTGAACTGCTATTACTTGAGCTGAAAACTTTTTTGTAGGTGCTCTTTGGGGGTCCAGGGCATAAATAAACTTGTCTCAAGCCTTTTCTTCTCTTAATGGTTTACATGTGAGAGTCACTAATGGCCACCTTTAAGCTGTGCTCATGCAGTCAGTGTATATACAGTAGCCAGGGTGGCCTGCAATGTCCTGCAGAGACAAACCTGTCTCCTTGTTGACTCATTTGTTTGTTTTGCTTGAAGAGAGAGACTTAAAGGAGGGCTTATTTTGGACAATTAGACACAAAATACCCAGAACCAGTTAACACAGACACACACACACACACACACACACACACACACACACACACACACACCCTTGCACAATTAGTCACCAATTCCAGAATCAAACTCAAACATTCACAACGGATGTACCGTTTTTGTTGACCATTCGGAAAGATATTGAAAACCCATATGCAGGTGATGGCCTCATAAATCTAACCATCCATTCATCATGAAGACTTAAGCAGATAAAAGCCATACGAAGAACATCAAACAGTATCATGACCAGAGGATGAAGGAACAGTATAGGAACAGTGGATGATGGTCCTGTACCACACAGTCTCAGGTAATGGGCCTTAAATGATTTTAAGAGAAGCATAGTAAAAAGGTGTTTGGTGCAGGGGCCACAGCAGTAGGGTGATCTCTAATTATCGAACCACATTAAAGGCTTGGATTGGATTACAGCACATAGAGGCAGTAGAGCTCTGTAATCCTGAGCGGCACTGTAAGAACAGAGTCTGGTGGTGTCTGCTGTGAAAACGGCCAAGGAGCTCTTCTGTTAGTTAACAAATCCAATATGGTCGTGCCTCGCTGAAAGCATGTGAACCAGAACACACTGAAATGTAACTTTTGGAAACATCCGAACATAATGATGGTTGCAGATGGTCTTTCGTTTGTTAATTAAGATTGTTGCGACTGAAATTTGTCATAGGCCACTGCAGAAGATGAAGAGAGCATTATGATCAATATATGGTATTACCACATTGTAAAACATACCATTTGGAATCTCTGATAACACTATAAGAGAATGCCATTCTCAGATATTCTTAGATTTTATAAAACTTATAAATTATATGGTTAATGGGGTCAAAGCAATGTAATTTAACTGTTATTCATTCTTGAATTATTGGATGCATTACTTTGCCAGATTTGTGATTTGTGGTATGAGAAAATGAAATGCCAGTGAAAGTTATTAATGTGTGTAGCGCTGCGATAACAAAGTAAAGCAGAGATAGAGTGTCTTAACGACAACGAGCAACGTAGCAACAAACATTCGACAAAGACCAACAAACAAGGGGTGACATAGACACGCTTAAGTACACACATGCTAGACAAGACACAGGTGAGACAGATAACAATAACAAGACGAACATCTAAACGCCATGCCCACACCACGCACACAGACACATACACTCACAACACACACAGAACACAAACCAACACACAAACACACTCCGACATGCCCACACAGACACAGAACAAGGGAGGAGGGGAGGATGGCCACGGTGACAGAATCCCTCCCCCTCCCCTCCCATGGAGTGCCCAGCACTTCTATAGGACTAGGACTGAGGAACCAGGACCACAGCCACCAGCAGAGCCCCAGGAGCAGGTCCTCCTCAAGGAAGGGACGGCCCACGGTACCCCAGAAGGTGCGGCACTGAGTAAGGCAGCACCTACATCCCCCTCCCTAGGACTGGGGAACACACAGATGGCATGCAGGCAGGACCAGACAGACACAGGGACGAACACGGGCACACTGATTGGTACGGGGACAGACAGAAACAGGAGCAATGGCACAAACACAAAGACAGTCATAGACAAACAAACAAGAACCCCCCCACAGGGGGCGCTGAGCCTGCGATCCCCAAGGACAAGGTGCTGTCTGTTGGGGGGCGTCTGTAGTCCTTCGATGGCCCCCTCTAGCTGTGGGGCATTGGGCGTTAGCGGCAGGACGATGTCCGCGTACTGCAGGGTGGCTCCTCCCACCAAAAGTGGTGAGCGCTCCGCCTCGATTACCCTTCACTGTCAGAGAACCACCCAGCTCAAGTGTGGTGCACTTGCTCCTTAGTTTGGCACTAGCTGTCCCTTGGCATGTCCTGGTTCGATGGGAGCGCTCAGGAGGAGGTCCTTCCTCCTCCATGTCCATCTCTGTCTCTGCCCCCTCAGAGTCAGAGAACCGCCCGGCCTGCTGTAGGGAGCTCAGCCAGGGTATCTTCCTCCTCCACCAGGAGGACGTGAAGGTCCCTCTGGAGGTCCCACGCGAGCCTGTGACACCTCCTCCTCAGTCTACTCCTTGTCTGAGGGGCGCTCCAAGGAAAAGCTGGACCAGTGCTCCTCCGTTGCCGCTTCAGAAGGAAACCAGGACAGCACCTCCTTGCTACTGGCAGTGTAGAGGCTCCCCACCAGCACGGGGTTCCCTCAGCCAATGGTGACATCGGAGTTTAAATCCAATGGAGTACACACGAGGTCCCTAGCCTCGCTCCTAAACTCCACGAGCTGTTCATCCATCGACCGACCCAATGAGCCGAGGCCGAGAAAACCCCACTGTGGAGAACAGGAAGGGAGGCAGCATTCAGCCATGGAGGGAGTGCCACGGAGAGCCTACCTTTACTATTCTTCCTCTTGGCATCCTGGGCGGTCGTTTTTTCTGTAATGCATGCAGCGCGCTGGAGGATGCTGAACTGGAAGAGACAGGGCATCTTTACGACAACAACGAGCAACAAACATAAGTAGACAAAACCCACAAGCAAGACATACACACACTTCAAGCGCACACACACATTAGACAAGACACGGGATGATGATAACAGGATGTCTAAACATCTACACACCACGCCCACGCCATGCACACAGACACATACACTCACAACACACACGGAACACAAACTACACACACACAGACACAAAAACGCCCACACAGGCAGGGAACAAGGGAAGAGGCAAGGGCGGCCGCTGGCAACAGCCATAACCCAGTAATTCCCTTAGATCTGCTACACCACGTATTCACCAACAGCTGGATAAACCTAAAGTGCAAGTCTGTCAGGAAAATAAAAATTCAAAAATGCACTGCTTTGTGACAAGGGTCATCTACTCTCAAGGTTCTAAAAAGTATCTTTGCCAAAATATTGTGGGCATATCAGTGAAAGAAATTACAAAACTGTCAGGTTTTGTGAGAAACCTTCAATTCTAACATACATGCTCCATGTCCATGCCATGAAGCAGAACTACTGGGGTGAAATGTACTTCTTTCTTGCATATCTATAATTTCTTTGGCCAGGACAGATTGTGTTTCTGTAATAACTAATTCAGGCACCAGTGTCTTTGAGGACTTATAACATATCTTGTTGGATTTATGATACATCCCTTATTAATCAAAATGAAAAACATTTGACATTCATAACTACTAACCATGCAACTATTGTCCAAGAAACATTACAAATGGATATACAATAAAGAGCAATGTGACATTCAAGGGTCATTTTTACCTCCAGGCATTTGGTAAAGTGCCAGCAGTCATAAATATCCCCTATTCCCTTGCAACAGAAGAGCGGGAACAGCCAGTGCTGCTGGTGTTTATGAATAAACCTAACCTTGTTTCTGGGTACTGAAAGATAACAATATTCTAATATCTGAAATCTGAGTGAGAGTCTGTTCTTGACAAAGAATGGACCACCTGGTCCAGTGGGAAACGAAGAAGGCCTCTCAGGTAGCACTGAAATACAGACATAAAACAACAGAGATTTGTTTGTTCACAAACACAGTGTTTTTTCAAATACCTTTGTCACTAAAGTTGGTGTGAAGAGCTGTTTTAGGAGCTGGTTTAAGGCCTCTTAAACCAGCTCCTAAAGAGGTTTAAGAGAAACATGATTATACAGAATATTATTGCCAATTTTCCGTCATTTAGTTTGTCATTAGTCTCTGAGGCTTACTGCCAGGCTGACTTTGTACCATGAACGCTACATTGCGATGGTAATCTTAGAAATTACAATATCTGTCATTGTGTGATGCAAAAGACTTGATGATAGGACAGGCTGTGTACTTATACTGGTAAATTATTATTTTTTTTTTGCCATTGCCCACCAAACGCTCTGTTAGCTGAGTGCAGTCCCTTCCCTCAGCTGTTGTTAATGCCTTTTCCTGCATTCAGTGCGCTTTCTGCTGTGTTTTCTCATCTGTAACTAAGCAACTTCATTGTTTCCCAGCTAAAAAATTTTGAGCGGCCTCAGTTATTGTGGAAGAACAGGCTACTGTCTGATGGAAGGTAAGGTGTAACATTAGACACTAACAACAACAAACTGTGCGGGTGAATGCAGTCTGTGTTTAGTGCTGGTTTTTACTGGTGTGTTACTGTCTCTAAATGTTGCTATAACAAACCTAACTAACCTAACTCTACACCTGTGACCAAAAGAAAATATTTTGAAAAGTAAAACTTTTTATACCGCCACATCAGAATGTGACAATTTTTGTTATGTGTATTTATATGTGTTTGTTCTCTCACAGAGATTAAAACAAAGTACAGACCGCATGCACGGACTCACACCACACACACCAACTTTCACCCTTTGAGGGCGTGAGTCTGTTTCTCAGTAAAGGTACAGGTGGGTTGGTTCTTTCACATCCTCTTGCCCAATCTGGCCCCTGGTGCCGAGTGCGTTCCAGTGTCACGCTACGTTCAGAGTTCTCACGCCACACATTTAGCAGGGAACAGGGAACAGGGAACAGCACAGGTAAGCCACTTCTGCTCCTATCAGCTGAAAATCTGATGTCTGCTGGTGCCTGAAGTTGGTGAACTGTTTCAGTTTCCTAGGAATGACTCTTCCATTATTGCTCTTCAGTCTAGTAAAACAGGACAATTTTAAGGACATTAATCAAATAAGTAATAAAACAGGACCTTGTACATAAAAAAAAGATCCATAGACTTATTAAGGTGTGGACTGTGCCTGTGTAAAAGTAGGAGTTGTTAAGAATTTGTATCTGACAAATTCCCAGCATTACAACACCCTTTTCCGTTCCTCACGTTCACGGTTCCATTTTTCCTGTCAGTCGAGCAGAGATCCGATGTGGGGTGTGTGTGCGGAGATAAAGTGCATTTATGCTGGGCCGGAGGGCCAAGGGAATAAGGGCTGGAGCTGGGCAAGGAGAATACTTGAGTAAGTCAGGGTGGAGGATTCTTATAACCAGCACTACTAAGCTGCAAATGATACAGGATCAGGTTGTAATCAGACATGTGATTCCAGAAACCAAATCAAGTGTAATATACTGGTAATAGGAAATTGTCAAGGATACCCAGATACCCATAAAGTGGAACTAGTAATGATTATTCACTAGATTAAGAAGGGGGTAAGATATCTATGCCTTTTAAACTGACCTTGAATGTGTCTTAGATCTGGTGGATTATTGTTACTTTTTTTTATCTTATGGTAGGTATTTCTATTGGAATCATAAAGTGTATTGTTTCATTCACCATGACTCGTGGTTATTTCAATTGTGCCAATTTCCTAATTCCAATCGCAGCTCATGTAAAATAAGATGTGAGTCATTACAACCAGGGCAAGAGTAGGGATGGAGTTCATTATTGTTTTACATTTTAAACATTTTCTGAGTACCATTCACAAGATTTTCACAAGATTACCATTCACAACATTTCCTGTGAGCGGCTGGTGATGGCAAGTGTCAAACAAAATCTGTTCTGTTGATTTTTCGCTGGCAACATCAAGAATGTGGGCAGCTCTGCAGTATGTCCACATCCCCTACACCCACAGCAGCAGGACAGCATTGTGCATTTTGACTCATGCCAACCTGTAGTACACATCCGTCTGCACTTCTCCTTCTCTAAACCAACCTTACGCAACACCCCAAATGCTAAACTTAGTTCCTGCGTTCCAGTCTGTGGGATCTTTTAATGGACCTGGTAAAACTTTACCTAAATAATGTACACTTGATTTCCAGAGCACAGAGATAGTCAAGGTCAGAACGGGTGAATTGGAACCTAGGGCAAAACCAGAAAAAAAAGAAAAAAAATGCCCGCTCTCCACACAGGATGGTTTTGTACCAGTGAACCTTGAATGGCTGGAAGAATGTTATTTGCTTAAAGTGGGCATGTAATGGACTTGTAAGGGCCTGGAGCAGTACAGGAAACATAACATCAGCAGTGGAGCACAGAACGCTGCCATATGACCCAGATGACCAAGAGCTGAAGGCCACATCTCCCAAGGGCAGCAAGGTATAGAGAGCTCAGCAGACCCTGAAACTGAGAACCGCAACATGGTGAAGGGAGAGGGGGGGACGCGCATTTACTATAAAGATCATCTTGAAACGGTATCCGTACATGGAAATCCGTGCAATGCATATAGTGCATATAGTGCGAGTGCGTGAGATGAGATAATGAGAGAGATAGAAATATATATAGAGAGAGACTTGTGCATGCATGTATATGCCGATTTCCCCATGTATAGATGTGCCTCCCACTCTTGTTTCAGTTTAGAAGACTGTGCTGACACATGCTTTAAATGTTTTTTTTATGTACACACTGTGTTTTAAGTTAAAATTCACAGCGCAGTCAATGTCTTGGAATTAAAACAACATATTACTGTGATTACTTATTAGTGTCTGTATCTGGTACATGTAGAACATTCTGGTAATTTATGTAATCTAGATGTACTTAAAATTTAATCTCACTCTTATTCTCTGGTTCTAACTGTGTGAAGAACAAATGCTCATTTTTCTGTAGGTAATTTTAATGTTTAATTATGCTCAGCTAAACCATAAACAACTTTTACTTAAATGACGTGCCGTACATGGAGCTGTATATATTTAACCAACTAGATCATATTTTCAGTCTTTGCTAAAATGACTGACTCAAGGTGACTGGGTGGTTATGTAGTTTTTTGGTCACTGAGAAGTTTGCATTTAAATTGTTTAACAGTGCACAATGGTAATAGCAATAGTAATAAGAGCCTGGACAATAGCCTCCACAAAAAAAAGTGTATCTCTGAGCAGGAGTATCAAGCACAGAAGTTGAGTATAAACTGTGCCCTCTTGTGTTATGTGAAGTGTGCACTATGTAGAAGCAGACAGCCCATGTGGCTGTGAGAGACCTGTTTGTCTTTATGGACGGTGTGGAAAGCCAGAAGAATGAATGGCGTGTGTACAAAGCATAGTCAGGTCTGCAGTAGGACATGGTGCTTTTAAAACGTCTCATTCACTCACAATACTGCGACTTTCCTGCGTTTCTTCGAGTTTTGTCCATTAGCTTCTCTTACTGCACAGTACAGCAAGGCAACATTGGAGGAAGTAGCCTGTCACGTGTGACTCAATGTAAGTGCCGACGTTATTCATTTCAGAGGCTCGGTAAAAAATAACGTGCTAAATAAAAACGTTGGAGCTGTGAAGAATCGCTAGAGTCACACCTGATTAAGCGGTATGAAGGGACCGTTGTAAGACACTCATTGTCTTCCTAAACTTTCTCTCGTGGGATGAATCTTTACAGAGGCCTGTTGGTTCCTACTACACAGGAGCGAGACACTTAGGGCCACATCATAAAATATACTGTCAGATTTAACTTGATGTTATCCGCAAATAACGCCGCGCTAAAGTAGGCTTCTTCCCTCATAAAAAATGGATTACCGCTTACGTAAGAATCTGTGTTAACGTATTCTGTCCTAATTTGCATACGTCGGCAGCAATTCAAGATAGAACACCGCGCCGCAAAAAAAAATAAAAAAAATATATATATACACACTAGACTTGTCCACCGGTAAATGTCTTGAGGAGAAGACTATGCGGATTAGGTGATCTTTCTCTAAAAATGTTTGGTCATATGTGCAAGTCATCGACAAAATTCTACACAAGCACCCATTTGGCTAACACAAAGAGGAAAACAGCTTGTTTGAATAGGGTCTAAGGACGCGACAAACCTTTTACATAAACATGCGAAGGAATACACAGATACAGAACCAAGAGGGGTCCAAATTCTGCCGTGATTGAGAAGAACTAAAGTAATCAACTCAGCGCGACTATGCAGCTCCAGTGCAATATGTATGATCTCTTTTACGTGTCGGTTTTGATTGGCTTTCAATTTGGGAACAGGTGAATATAATACAGTGGTAAATTGACACCAGTGCGCTAATTATCGCCACGGTAACTATAGGAATAAAATACCGTGGTTCAGATTCATAACACTTGATAGTCACTGCACTACACTACATGTGCCGCGTGGCATACTTGTCGCATTCTTGATTAGTTTTACACTGTACTGCAGAAACTAATCAACTTGTAAACGTGGACTATCCATACTGCTTTTTTTATTTAGTACATGGTATAATGTGAAGCATGTAGATTAAGATAAGGTTTTGGGTGATGCAATCTATAACTTATATGGTGGGGATAAAAAAAGTCAATTAAAAGGGAAAGAAATCCACACAATTGATGATATATATAATGAATAGTCAACATACACAGGACCCTGTTAGCTGTCACACAACTGAATGGGGTGAAAATAACTGGATGTCCCAAAAGTGTAGTTAGTATGATTTCACAAACAAGGCAGAGGAAGTACTTTATGAGAGGACACATACACCTGCATAAAAAGGCTGCTTTCAACTTTTGGCAGTAAAATAACACCACAGAAGCTAATGAAAAAACTGAAGCCAGGTAACAGCAATTCCAGGTCAGAACTAATTGTGTGATATATTACTGAATATTTAGTAATTATTTGTAATCAATCAAAGGTAATTATTGTAATCAATCATTTAATAGTTAACATGTATTTCACTAGGCATTCTTCTAGCAGGGTTCTGTACAAGACATTTGCATGTTGAGCCTAATGTAAATATGTACTAATGACTGTTCCAAGATGGAAGATGTTAATTACTTGTTTCCTTTTTCAATTACATGATACGTTCAGATTAGGACATTCAGCACTCAACAGAGAAAAGTATAAAACCCCACATTTTAAACAAGCCGATCAAATCATAATTTAAAACAGTTCAGTTATTTTTGCAAAATATTTGTCTGTTTTCTCCTAAACTAACACATAAACACATTACAGTAACACAGTGGTTTAAAATGATCTAAATAAAGTTCAGGTTAACTATAGCTACAAGCAATAGTATCATTTTGAAAAGAACAAAAATAACAACACTTATGATCAACAAATATGATTATTATTTAATAATGTAGCATTATGATATTTATGATATTTTAAGCTCCAATAAGAAATAATTTTCAGTGTATACTTTCATGTCAAATATAACCTGTCAGATTGTATAAGTCATATGTCAAATTACTACTGATCTTTGAATAGTAAAGACACCTTTTATTAGATTATTGCACGCATTTACAGTTACTGTAGATTTTACTTTCTTTATTTAATGCTCTGTAAATGCAGCAATGGGTGAGTAAAATTTCTTATTAGAAATCACACTTAAAACTTTCTTAAACATCATCTAATTTTATAGTTCTGATGGTAGTTAGTTTAGAATTTCCCTGAAATATAATCAAACTAGGCTTTCAAAGAGAAGGCATAATACTGGCCAGGTAGGTGAAGATGTATAATTAAGTGACCAGATGACATCACAATGCACCTGGAACTAATACCAATGGAAAAAAGAGTCTAAGCAGATATAATCTTATTATTTTCTTAATTAATCTAATCTTCTAATCAAGTATTTTGTGTAATGCCACACGTTTAGATAGACAGATAAATAGATAATCATTCTCATATTCATAAAGATGTTTAAAGCAATATCTTTTCCTCAAGTATTGCTCGTAAAATGACCCCAGGTTCAGTTCACCCAGTTCAGTTAGCAGACGCTGAAACCCAGCAGGGTGGAGTTAGCGTTTAGCACTGAGGACGCTAGTAGTGGTTTGGAAGTGAGTGAGCTGTCTTCTGCCCGTGGACGCTTCCAGTTTCCATCTTTTCTTTTTCCTTGCCCCCTGTCTCACCCCGGGTGCCTGGAGTGCACCAGTGTTTCCTCTACTGGATACAGGATTGCTTACTGCACTCCACCCCGGCAACAGTTACAACCCAGCAAAAGCTCCACTAAAAACTCCTACTGCAGCATTCAGCAATGGGAGCAGTGCATCAACACGGGGGGGATAGGGAGGACGGAAGACAGAAGGACACAATAGCTGTGTCCTGAGAAGGAGTGTCAGCTAAAGAAACGTTCTATGTAAGATTATATTACATAAGGCAGCCCAAAGCTGGTCTAAAGAGCCTTTCAAATGGGTCATTCATTGAGACGATCCTACATGGAAAGTGCAGTATACAAGGTTTAGTGAAGCGGATGTGGAGTATGTGCCATGTGAAAGAAGTTCAGGTGAATGGTTTAAAGAGAATGGGCTTATTCAAAGTCTTCACAAAGACACGTTTGGTTATTCCTCTTCGATAACATGGAGAAGGGGCAAGATGGCCTACTGAATGAGAGGTTTAATGTGCTAGATGTAAGTCAGCAGGGACATAAAAGGATGCCATCTAAAGCAACTTCTCACAAACACACAAATAGAAAAAAGGCAAAACAGAATTGAAGGTCTTACATTCTTCTGACCCATACAGCCACACGATGGCATGTGAATGTTGAAAATGCCACAAACTGACCGGGTCACAAAGGTTTGTTGCATGGAAGGTTAGATCTCCAGGCAACTTATCTATTATGTATGATAAACTATATTGACACTGGGCAGAGGGGAAAACAGAGAAAAAAGAAAATCAGAAATGGTAAACATTTCCAGATTGACCCTGGTCTTAAAATAGACCCAGGAAGTGACTAAAGAACACAAGCAAAGTCAATCAAATGACAGGCAAGAATATGACAGAACACGTGAAGAGAATTATGACAAAACCCACTGTGGAAAAACTATGGAATGAATTCTCTCCATCTTCCCCCAACCACTGCCACCAAGCCCCAAACAACACACACATACACAACACACACACACACACGCTCTCTTTCTGTCTGCTTGATTTGTCTAGTTTTCAAAGCATCCAAACTTTTCATGGTTGACCAAAAGAGTCGTCGAAAAGACAAAGAGACAAAGGCAGAGGATGTTGCCATGGAAAGGGAGGGACAGAGTGAGAGAGAGAGAGAGTGAAGCAGAGAACACAGGCTGGAGAATTCCACCGATCGGCCTGTCCGCTTTTTGATACGTAGCAGACGATTCCGCTTAATTGTTTCCTTTAACGGTAAGAGTAGGAAAAGCAGGCGGAAAATGGGCAAGCCAGGGCCCGGGTGAGTGAAAGGCCATGTGGTCCACTGACAACAACACACTCGGAGGGAGCATGTCTGCATCTCAACACAGCCGCAGAGTTTCAGCGCCAGCCAGCAATGAGCTCGGCCTGCTCATTTATCTGGCACTTCCAGGCTCTGCCCTTGGGGGAAGAAATGGAAATAAAAGCTTCATGTGTGCGGCTGCAGCGTTTTGGGGTTTGTGGCTTGGTTTAATTCACCGAGTATCACGATGGTTCTGGCAGTGGCTCCAGTAATTAACACGAGGACATGAAAGTGCGTGAAATACATACACTGTATTAGCATGGATGCTACAAAAAACCAGGCCAGTAAATGTGTAAAACATATGTGGATGTTTGTAGTCTTTGTGTTTTGTTATTGTAACTCGCTCGCCTTAGCATTACAGGTGATTACAGGCACTGGTGCTGAATCATACAGTTCCAGCAAATCGTGGTTTTAACAAATATTAAATTAGTACATGTTTATAGTTGTATATGTGGAATTAAGCAGTGTTTATGTACGTGTAAACCATGAGAAAAGTATTATCTATTTTGCCTTGTCATAACCTTGGAAAACATGCATTTATCCTGTGCGTGTGTGTGTATTCATGTGTATCCGTGTGTGATGCATACACATGTATAAGTGTGTGTGTGTGTGTGGGTAGATGTGTCTGCTCATGCATAAAATTAAACATAAACAACAGGGCATTTCTCTTTTGAGGGGGAAAGTCCACACTGCAAAGTAACAGCCATGATGCTGACACTGCACAACTACAGACCTAATGTCAATCAAATCCACTTCCAGACATAAAACGCTTCTCTTTACAGTAACACAGAGTGACCAGTGAGGAAATGTCAGTCCTGGCAATATAATGGCCATCTCAGACTTGCTTGGGCCTTCTCAGACCTCACTCTACACACAAAGAACCTGGTCAATGTTTGAGTGAGTGCCACTGTGTACTCCAGCTCATGCTCAGACACGTCCGATTCAGATTTGCAAATCAGCTGCAGAGATTCTGGACTGAATTCATAGGTAAATAAGTCCACTTACCTATGCAAAAGATAAACACTAGTTTACTTCATTAGCTAATTTATTTCATTGGTTTGTTACAGACAGCACTGGACCTGTGACCCATCACAAAGACCTGTTAATCACTGTTTAAGAGCTTCAGGATTTATTTGCAACATTCCACCACTGGATACACCATTCAGTGATTTCCTTATTCTAACAGTAACACAAACTCTAGCACACATGAAGCAAGGGATACCTACAATCTGATATCCAAGCAAAATTACTGACATCATTAGACTGACTTACCTTCTAAATTCTTTAGGTCATTTTTGATGAACGCTAAACCTTTACACTGATCAGATATCAGGCTTATCTTCCATTATCATGATTCAGCTCAGGTTTCATGTTGGGTAAATGATGCTGTTACATTAGCATTCAGAGATCACTTCCACTCAAAGGAGGGGTCACAATGACTTTTGGGACGATGTCAAGGAACACTCTGAACCCTTCCTGATCCATCCCACATTTACTGGTGGCCTGTTCAGGGACTGTTTCCAGTTGCTTTTGGTGCTAAATCACCACCATGGAATGACCAGCCCACTGACCACAACCCCTTTCTTATTCCACCCGCTCAGACTCTACCCACTCTACCCTCTCTCTACAGCCTTAGTGACCAACACACAAACTATGTCTCTGTTTACTACATAGCTTAGCTTTTTATTGTTGCCATATTTAGGCAATGGGAGTCTATTAAACCAGAGTTTTAAGCATATTCTAAAAACAATTAAAGATGTAACATTAACAAAACATGACATTCAGGTAAAATATCCATCCACAGAAGTACTAACAAACATACTGTTGTACAGTTATATGAGATGGTGAAATTATATGACAGTGAAACTTATTCTCATCTACTCACATTCTATTGCTCATCAAAACAATATTTTCCAACAGACGAGATGTGAAAAAGTGTCAAAATTTTAGACAAAGATGCCCACACCCTCTCAAACAACATTTTTCTCCTTCTTGTAGGAGCAAAGTGTGTTTATTTTTTATTTCCATTTAAATATTTATGTGGCAGACAATTTTATCTAGACTAATGCATCTTACACATATCATCATTCATTATAATATCTATCACTAATAAAGTATAATACCTGTAATAGTGTGCAATAATCACAAAATGCTTTTTAAAAGAATGGTTTCTCTGTGAATACTCTGTGAATTGCTTTCACAGCTCTGAGATCTTAGCAATTAGCAGACAAGCAGAGCATCTAGAGGCCTTTGTTACTGAAGATATGTCAGACTTACCCAGTCACTAGTTTCAGCAAAATTACTGTGCTAATTTCATTACTTCATAATTAATCTTTCCTTTAATGATTACACATATTTAATATATTGAATAGATTAAACAGATTAATAGATTGAAATTAAGATTAAAAAGATAAAAAATAACATTCAACGTAGACTTAGTGGTCTTTGTGTAGCACTAATTACGGCTCACTAGATACAGACAGCCTCAAGCAGCACAGAATGTTATATAAGAATCATTTAAACCAGGAGAAACCTGCCAATTTGAGTTCTTGCCAAGTCAGGTGTGTTAGGCTGAGCGAAAGCCTCCGGGACTGTAGGAGCAAATCCGGATCAGCCCAGATTTAGACCCTGTTAACGAGACTGCTACTCTGCCGTGAGAGGCACTCATGTGTCCGTTCTTGGTTCCAGATTTTTCAGGACAGCGTCATGAGCTCCAGCACGGCACAGTACTCCAACGTGAGGCACTACAGCAGCGCCAGGGGTGGCTTTGCAGACAATGACTGCTGCTACAAGAAGAGACGCTATGTGCGCAAAGATGGCAGCTGTAACACGGCATTTCAAAACGTCCCTGGGGACTGGCAACGATATGTGGTTGACATCTTCACCACGCTGGTGGAGATCCGCTGGAGAGTCATGTTCTTGACTTTTGTCCTGTCCTACATCCTGTCATGGCTCTTGTTTGGAATCCTTTTTTGGGTCATTGCAATAGCTCACGGCGACGTGAATGACCCGTTCAACGAGCCGTGCGTTTATGAGGTGCGGAGCTTCACGGCGGCGTTTCTCTTCTCCCTTGAGACGCAGACGACCATTGGCTACGGAGCGCGTGGCATGTCTGAGAACTGCATGGTGGCCATTGTCGTTGTGACTATCCAGGACATCATCAGCGTCTTCATCGATACTTTCATAATAGGAATCGTCGTAGCCAAGATGGCATCGGCCCGGAAGAGAGCCCAGACGGTGGGATTCAGTAACGCTGCAGTGATAAACGTGCGAGATGGGCACATGTGCCTGTCCTGGAGGGTAGGGGACTTCCGCCGCAACCACATGGTAGAGGGCACCGTCCATGCCCAGCTGGTACGACACGTGGCATGCACAACTGGTAAAGTTGACATATCCTACAACGACTTAGAGATCCAAAATAACCACATGATTCTGGCCACACCAGTCACTATTATCCACAGAATTGGTCCCAGCAGTCCTTTATATAAGATGAGTCTGCAGGACCTGCAGAGAGACAGCTTTGAACTGGTAGTGTCTTTCACTTACACAGACGACCGCAGCGGGATTCTCCACCAGACGCGAGCCTCCTACATTCCCAGCGAAATAATGTGGGGTCAGCGGTTTCAGGAGATGGTCAAAGTTAGCAGGAAGTACTACAGAGTGAACTATGCCCTGTTTCACCAAACCATTAAGGTCCCGCTGCCTGAACTCAGTGCAGAGGAATATGAACAAAGCAAGCCTTCCCCAAGTCCTAAACAAGAGTCTCCACAAACCAACCCTCTCACATTGTCTGTGAAGATGTGAATGGAAGAATTCGTAGGTTAAAAAGTATAGTAACCAGAAGGGCTATTCCAGTAGATAAACCATAAGAAAGTACTATATCTATAGGATATTGCAACCCCTAGGCTACATGAAATAGGTGTCATATAGTGTACTGGATATATAGACAATAGTATTCACTCTCAAAAATGCACTCATATACAGGGAACGGTCTGTGAACTATACCATAAACATATTTAACACCATGTAAATGCATTGTCACAGATGTTATTTTGAATAAGATCTCAAAACAAATACATTCATGGAATTGATATTATTGATACATAATGAGGACTATAAGATTTTCTTGTTACATTTTGACAGGTTGGATCAGTTCCAAATGTGGTTTGTATACTTTTAGTAAAAAATTATCAAAACCACAAACATTAAATATGAACCAATACTGAATGAATGAATGAATAAGAAGATAAATATGAATAACAAATCTTCACCAAACAACATTAAAAATGTGGGTCTAAACACTGTCCAACAGACAAAATATATGCAGGGTTAGAATAATCTTCTTCCAACTTTAAACTATTAGACAAAGGAAGGATGAACCACTGACCCTGGGGGCTTCTGGGATACAGCACATCTTGTAGATGTGGTTGTGACTCTCTCACTTTCTTTATCATTTCAACCCATCTGACCTCACCATTTCCATCTTAATTATAAAAAGGGAGTGTTTAAATACTTGCACTACTGAAATATAACACACAATATCTAAAGTATGGGAAAAACTGGCTGACAAAGACACAGTAGGAACTTCACCACCTGTGGCTAGCATAAACACAGCAGAGAGTAGCCGGCTACTGGACAAGCAAAGAGCCATATTCACGGCTGACTTTGAATTCTCCTTTTAATCGCTGGGGTCTAAATTAGGAAGCATCTACTCTACAGCAACTGATCACAGGCAGCACCTCACCTCCCTTGAGTCCAATGCCACAGATTTTGCTCAACAAGTAGAACAGCTGCAGGTGGCCTGCTCTACCTTACAGGAAAGCAAAGACCTACTACAAGCCAAGCTCACTGACCTGGAGGTCCACAGTAGTCGTCAGAACATTCGTATCATTGGAAGGCCGGCGTCCTACAATCATTTTCTCTCAACTCCTTGTCGATGTCCTTGACAGTCAAGTCCTTTCATCTCCTCCTGAACTGAACAGAGCTCACAGAAGTCTCGCACCCAAAACTGGTCTGAACGGGAAACCTGTCATCCTTCCATTCCACTGGTACCAGATGAAAGAACCTAGTGATCCGCAAGGCTCGGCAGTGGTGAAAGATGTTATTCCAGGGCCACTAAATCCATTTCTTCACGCACTACAGCATGGATGTTACAAAGCAGCACACCGAATACAAAACCCTCATGGCTCAACTTTGCAAAAATGGTTTCAAGCATGCACCGCTTTATCCAGCCAAACTACACATTACACTGTGGTCTGGTGAGAAGAAATGGCTTCAGTGTGCTTCAGAGGCCAAAAGCTTTTTCAGCACACTGAAGGACACATCAGGTGCTGTGAGGTGCCATAGGTGATAATCACGGTAAGCACCAAGGTTGTCTTTCGTGAGTAAGGGTCAGAATACACTAGAATACACAGTTTATTTATGTTATAGCTGGATATTAACAAGTCTAAAATGTGACTTATTTTATCAGGTCACATTTAACCTATAATATCTTGATTTTTTAGTTGACTGCGTCTGTTCAGTTATACAGTTGTATGTTAAAATGAGGCTCCTGCATTCACTGTACTTCCTGTTTTGCTTTTTCCTCATGCCACAACTCAAGCATCCATCTTTTATCAATTTACAGATTTTTCTCATTTTATATTTTCCTTTATTTCTCAGAGATACTAATGTCTTTGAGGTTAGATTTAAATTGCAGTGGTAACGGGGTCATAGGGGTTCATGCTAGAGTATATTTCAGATGCGTGCTTGGGGGATTGGGTGATGAAAGGTGGCTGCCCTTTTGTTTGTTAAATCATTCATTGTTCCATGTTGTTGTTTATGCTGTTGTTGTTTTTTTCCTCTTTTCTTTTTCCCTTGACCATTTTTCACCCATGCCAAAATGAAGTAATGCTCTCTCTGGTGACTGGGCTGTTACTCGGCAGTTCCTGATATTCATCCTGCCATATAGGTTATGAAGCACCCTGTGTTGAAGCATCAGGCACTACACTAAGATTTGTTAACTGGAATATTAAATGACTAAAATCACACAAACAAAGTCATTAACCTTTACTGGTATCAAAGTAAAATGTATTCAAGAGACTCACCTTAAGCCATCAAATTGCCTCAGAATATGTGCTGTGTTGATCAACTCTATCAGTCCTTATTCACTAGCAAAGCTCAAGGTGTAGGAATTCTTATTCAGAAATAAGTCCCATTTCCAGTCTCCTAATTCAAATCAGACTCAAACGGGTGCTTTGTTATAGTTGTTGGGAAAAATTTCTGGCACCCAGATCATTCTAACCAATGTTTATGACCTAAACTGAAATAATGAAGGCTTTTTAAAATCTTTATTATTTTTACTTCCTGACTTAAACTCAAGTCAGTTAATACTTGGAGGGGATTTTAACTGTTGCCTTGACCCCTGCTCAGACTATTCCTCTAACAGACCCTCTACCCTCTCTAAATCAGCAAAACTCATGTAGTCATTTTTACAGCAGTTTGCCAAGTCAGATGTCTGCCGTTTTGTAGTCCAAGTACAAGACAATATTCTTTTTTTCTCCCTGTCCAAAATATTTTTTCACTGATTTATTTTTTTTCTTTTCTTTTCCTTCGCTCCCTGTCAGTTCTTGCTCATATAGTCCACAATAATATCTGACCATGTGACTGCAATAGAAGAAATCATCTACTCAGGTGGATACTCAACACCGGCTCCTTGGATCTTCTTTCACTATTGTAGATGAACCCAGAGTTTGTTAAGACTATAAACAACTGCACTGATCTATTAATCTCAACTAATATTAATTCAGATACTTCAGCAGCTATGTATACTATGGGAAATGAGCACGATCTAGCTCAGGGGAGAGATTACATCGTATTCTTTCCATCAGAGAAGAATCAAGAAAAGAGATCCAGGCTCTTAAACACACTGGCAGAACTCAAGTTTAAGAACGCAGAGTCTCCGGGCCCTCAAGCAGCTCAGAGCCACTTAGAATATGATACTCCAGCTTCTAAAGTTGCAGCTGAAATGTTACATAAAAAAAAACATCATAGTTACCATAGTATGGTGATGAAGAAACTAAATTACTTGCATCAGTTCCACCAGACTTTATTTTCTCACCACGTTACTCAAATTAGCACCTCCCTGCGTCAACACGGATGGAGCACAAACGATTAACCATCAGTTTCTGAATTTTTATATGGACCTGTTCACTTCTGAGAATAACGTTATCAAGGTGCAACTTTATATTTTCTTCATCTCTTTAAATCTCCTAACACTGACTCCCTCTAACTCCCTCTAAGCCAACACCCTTTTACCATAGACAAAATTACCAACATCTCATACAGGATGGAAAAATGCCCTCATGGTTCTGTGCCAGCAGAATTTCTAAAGGCAGCCTCAATCAAAATAGCACCACTGCTGCTTAAACCAATCCTGTGAATCCCTCCTCCCATACTACCTCAGAGAGAAGGTCAAGGGCTTCCTTCAATGTACTACTTTTCCTCCAGTCTCCTTACTCTGCACTGATGTTAAGCTTTTGTCATTTCTCATTTCAGCTTTCTCATTTCACTTGCCATTCACTGCACAATGTTAGATGATTGCTGAATATACTGTATAGTCCTTCTGGTTCGTATGCTCCAGTATGAGAAGAGAAGCCTATTAATTGCATGGGTGAAGCTGCTACACTCTTCACATTTAGCCTGTGAGTGCCCTAACAACAGGCCTTTCGGTTCTTCTTTTGGTGGATGAGATAAGTGTGCTTGCTTGTTCACCATAGCTACTGACTTCTAACAGCGAGATGGTGGGGGTCTCTAGGTGGGGTCAGGAGCACAGGCTGCCACTGTATACACGGGACCTTTTGCTGTTCATCTCCAAGCCTAAGAAATCTATTCCCACAGCATTGGGTGTCCCGAAAGAAGACTTGAGGCTATTTTATATCAGCAAAATTTACTGACATAAGGTACTACCAAAGCGTCTTTTTTAGCACTTTCATTACCTAGGTGTCAATGTCACTAAGATTTTAAGGATTTATTTGATAAAAATCCTTTGTTTAGCCAATGATTTCCAATACTAGTTTTGTCTTCTTTCATATCTGTTTCAGTATATCCCCATTTTCATTCAAAATCCACTTTCTCCTTAACCAATAGTCTTACTTCCCAGTCTATTTGCCATTAAGAAATCCCAAGGATACGGAAAAACATTTCACAGAAGCAAGAGAAAATGGGTGCACTATCCCTCCCCTGGCCAATATGCAATCTACCATGTTTTGGTACATTGAGCACCATGGTTACTTAGAGGCCTTTAGCCTGACTTCCCTACATAGAGGCAGTTAGTCTGACTTCCCTAAATAGAGGCCTTCAGCCTGACTTCCCTTTTCCAATTCCCTACCTTCTCCTCTGCATACTAATATTCTAGTAATATTACTGTTAAAATAATTTAAAGAGTTTTGGTCTGGTTTATATGGCTCTATAGTCTCTCTGTCTCCTTATGTCCATGTTTATCTCTCCCTGTCTCAAACTCTGCCTCTTTCTCCACAGGTGTGTGTATGTTTGTACTACACCTTTGTTATCACCATTAAATATCAAACCCATTTTTCTCCCTTCCATCATAGATGGTGTGTATGCAGTAATGGCTGATTATGGCATAAAATTTATATTTTAAACATTTGGCAGACACTCTTATCCAGAATGACTTACTATTTCAAGCACACTACCAAGGATAGGACTATTGCCCAAGGACTCTTACTGGCATAGCAAAGAGCACTTCCTTAGATGGAAATTGAACCCTGGTCCCCCAGCCAAATACATAAGGGAATGTGTAAGAGACATATATTAAGGGAATATTTTTTTAATTTGACCAGCTGACAAGCTTGTTTGGTATATCGAGAGCCAACATTTCCAGATATTTACAAATCTGTGACTGCAACTGACACAGTATTTGAAATAAAGGCATGAGATAAACACACTGTTTCCAAGTTATACGTGTCCTTATTTATACTACAGCCTTCATTCCATACCCTCAGTTCTTTTTGTCACCTGGTCCCAGCATCTTGTCCTAGATATAAATAGTGAGACTTGAGAAGTTATCTGGGACTGAGAGCACATCTCATCCCCTTGTGCTTGTCATGCTAACAACTGTGTCGTTTTGTACAGAGAAGAGCAAACCACCTTACATGTATCCTGGTTTGAAGTCTCCGTGTCCTAGGTACCACCATAGTCCTGGACAATCCTTTACAAATGTCCTGGACAATCCTTTACAAATGTCCTGGACTCCCTTGCCTCATTTTGGAGTTAATTTTCTTACACGCTCTCTGCTTCTGCTTCTAAAGACATTCTCCCCTCAACCTTGGTCAGCCTTTTCTGAGCTGTATTGGTGGGCCACATGCTCCCTTCACATGTCTCAGACTTGCTGCAGAAACCCTCACCAACCTTCCCAGTCCCTGTGGATAAAAGATGGCCCTTAGAAGCTCCAATTGGAAGTTTAACAAAATTTGGCTGCCCTTCTTAACTTATATTAACGACACTGAGCCACAGTCACTGAATAATTATCCTTTTCCACCAGACTATAAATTCTTGCAACACCGCCCCCCCATGCCCCTCCACCCTTTTCCCTATTACATTACTTTATATTAATTTATCTTGTTCTATGTATGTCTGTAGGTTGTGTTTATTTATTCGTTTATTTTATTTTTTGAGGCTGTGTTTGTATTTATTTTCATTGGCTGGTCTTATGTTCTTGTTACATTCTAAGATATATCTGTAAATTCTACTATTGTTTGGAATCTGCGAAAAATAAATCATACCCCCCCCCACTTCCTCCCTGAAGATAAGACAGTGCAACATAATAAACAACAGAGTTAATTGTATTTTTTATTTGGTTAACTGTATTTTCTATAGGGATAATTACATTTTCTATGCATTAATGCTAACTGAAATGTCTGCTTTCTGATTTCAGCCCATATGAAAATGATGCATAGGAAAGAAGAAATTAGCCTACAAGGACTTACACATTAGGGGACTGATTTAAAGCGTTTTATTTGCTTTGCTTATTATGTTTTAGACATTTAACAGTATAAGCTACTGACAATACGTGTGACGTTAAGCATCTACTATACTTACACATACTTTCATACCAAATCTTTCTTAGGTGTTTTCATATAATTTGGAAAAAATCCTATATAGATTGGAAAAATACAGATTTCTCAATGTTGTACCATAGTGGCAGCCCGTTTTGTTATTTGTACTATTACAAGAAGCAAAAGATTTTTAAATGCTAATATATTCTCAACAAGGTCGTTATAGGTAGGCTATGTTCATGCTCTGGGTATATAACGTGAATACATCTAGTTATATACACCTGTACAGTAATATTGATACATGTTATAATAATTGTGAGTTATGGCTACCTTTGACCTAAACAAGAATACGTTTTATTGACACTGCCTGTCCAGATTTAAAGAATCTATTCCTTTGGCAACAAGTACAGCATCCACCTTCCAAAATAACCTGCATAATTCCCAACACTTGAGCATTTTATGTGATAGGTAATACACTACGTTATAAGGGTTTACACTGACACGTGTTGGAAAATGTTCATCTAGAATGGTTTAGTTAATCTAGATCTTGTGCCTCAATTTGTGGACGGTTACCCCTCAATTGGCTCTGCTTTGAAAGGACATCAGGAAACACTAAGTCTCCAGTCCTCCACCTTGTGGTTAGAGGCAGTTCTCACCAAGCCTCGCCTTAAATCGACCCAAAAGGTAAACATAAGCTACGCGCAGACAGCCAGCTCACGCAACATGGCGGGCTATAAATAGTCGGTATTATTTATAGACCGAACAAGAAAGGGTCTAAAATAAGACCTCTGAAACAGCTTTACAAACAAATTCGAACACGGCTCATTGCATATGATTAGTAAGCAGTGTGATATTGCACCCTATTGAAGCACGCAGCAGTCGGGAAGCACAAGGAAAGGCAAACTCCTGCTAGACAGGGATAATAAATGATCCCGTTTTAGGGAAAAAAAACCCATAAGACATGTCGATTTTCATGTATTTACATAATTATCAATAAAAATAAATGTAAAATTACTGCAAAACAATATCTCATTAAAAAAAATCTGTTAAAGTGCATTACACGCTGGTTTAATGAGGTCAGATCTGGGATGTAGAAGTTTAGATATGTGAACTGACTGCTATGCTATCTGAATTTTTGAATGTCGTCCAGCCAAAGTCATACTGAAGCAAAATATAGAATTAAGCACTACGCTGCAGGCTACTGTGGATGACATAGATTACACCACCAGGTGAAAGGTCGAACCTGAAACCGCTACCGTCTGCTTGGAACGCTCCTGATCGCAGTAGCCAAAATGACAAAAGATAGTCTGCGTGATTGCAGATAAAATTATGGCCAATCTGTGTTAACAGCGAGACTGAGTAAATTCTCGCGTGAATGACGCTAGACTGATCTTTTCGGTTAAGATTTTAGTGTCGAAAAGGGAAATATATTAAAACGTTTTCATCCTGTTCTTCATTATCAGATGTCGCAGTATATCTTATACACAGTATGTTCAAAGTATGTTCAATGCAATTTGGTATTTGGTCTTTGGTATCTGTTTAAATGTATATACATACATTATATATATATACATATAAACATAATATAAATAAACATATATATATATATAAACATACACATGCATACATACATACATACATATAT
>JAOXYF010000012.1:13402476-13431899 GCA_028565775.1 Sternarchorhynchus goeldii | reverse complement strand
ATATATAAACTTTTTGAATAAAACTGAAGCTAGTCAAGGATTGTGTATAATATATTTGATTCACACATTACAACAAAAATAAATGAATGCCTTTAAAAAAGCAATAGCCCTCTGTTGTTAGCTGTTGTTGGATATTGCACTATATAGGAACAATGTCACTTTACGTCTCCGCTTATTCTTTGCTTGAGTCTGTACCGCAAATGGATTTATCCGCGTCCGCAACCGACATCTCTACCACAGCCTCGCCATTGGTTGGTTGTTGACCAGTGGGCGGAGAGAGCCGGTATAGTCTATTTAAATTGTTTTGGGAGCCCCGACGGACAAGCACATGAGTAAGCGCATATTCGGAACTAGTTGAACACGTGGACGTCTTAGTTTTTATCGTATCTGTATCCCAGTGGTAAATGAGGAGAAATCAGAACATCAACACCTGTCGTTGGATATACTGGAGACAGTTGTTGAGTGCTTATTTATGCTACCAATGATTATCAGGTAAGAACGAATAAACGTTTGATATGTTGCCGTTAGTAGTCTTTGCATGTCTATGGATTAAAATGGGGAAGTAAAGACCAGAGCCGACTGTAGAAAAAGTACATCTTGTGTGCTGTTTCATGCAGACCGTAATAGAAGTTCCTCAATGAAAGTTCAATGTGGATGATGCGGTACCGGAAAAGCTGCAGGCTAAATAGTTGTGCGCTTAGAACCAAATTAATCTGCAAGCTGCGAGGAGAATGAAAGATGAACTATTCAGGAATTGGAAAGAGTAATGTAAAAAATGTGTGTCGCAGTATAAACGTATTAATAAGTAAAAGGTATCCGACACGGATCATATAAAATTCGTTTTATATGATTTAAACCGCGAATAAACGGAGAGATCCCATGTCATAACTGCCCTGTATTTAACTTCAGTCTCATGTAACCCCTAGTATCTCTCCTCCCTGCACCTGTTGTGACTTGTCGTGCGCTTTCGACTTTGGCGTTTCCATAGCAGCCTATATTCTCCTTGAATTAGTCAGCAAAAAGTAAAACGTTTTAGGCATTGTAGAATAATTGTACATTCTGTATCGACGACTTTTTGTGTTTTGGTCTTTTTTTTCTATTTCATGTACATAGAAATACTCGTAGCGGTTATTTCGGATAATCTTTTGACCACAGCTGCGCAGTTGTCGGGCTTATGCTGTCCGGCGCTCAGCTGGTCAACAGGCCGAGGGCAGAATGGGACGCTTCGATGTTTTCACTCTACCATTCTTTTTTTTTAACCCAGTTGAGTTCGTGATGTGCTGCAGACTCTTATCTGACAAATTGATTGGATGTTGTTTGCTTTTGGTAATTCAGTCATACGAATAGTAATTACATAAAATAAGGAATTTCTCCAAAATATCCAATCATAGAAATATGTTGAACAAGCATCAAAAAGCATGTGTTAAAGATGAATTTTATGTAAGATTTTCCACCAGTTTTCCCTGTTCCACACTATTAAAATAAACACTTCTCCTAGACATAAACATTGTCATATTGCATTTCACACAGGAAATAGCCGCATCTGTTAAGCTGCCGTTACTCTGCGTTGTCAGGTATTCGATCATTAACGGTTATTAAGACAAAAGAATGTTTTGCCATTTTCAACCAGCAGAGTTTGAAGGAAACATGGCTTGGCTTTTCCCAAATCAGTCTGAATCACATTTAGTTGAAGCTATTAAAGTTCTATAAGTTGTCAACATACACAATCAAACCACAAATAGAAGAAATGAAGCAATTTGGTGACCAAAAAACCTCTTTACTGTGAATATCACAGATGAGAACCACAAGTCCTAATAATAATAATCACAGGGTAATGAATTTGATTCTAACCTTTTCATTTTCTTTTTAAAGGCCGTTAACATGTCAGAGTTCTTTCTTAGTGCAGGTTGCTAGGACAGTGGGTTTTAAACATGTGGAGAAGACAAAGGTACTTAATGAATGATGCGTTAGCTGTGTCAGGTATCCCCCACAGACCTTTGTACAGCTGGGAGATGATGTCCCATTGGATTTGCTCTTGGGTCTCATACAGCTTTCCTTATTGCACACTGCAACTAGATAGGGTTGGCTTGTTTTGTTTTTCTCCTCTGCTGGAGCTGAAGCAATAGTTTGTCCTCCCGTGTGTAGTTAGTTCATACTCCATCATCCTTAATATGTTGGGCATCGGGATGCATCTCGGCAGAGCGAGTGGCTCCACGCCAGCTCAAATGTATTTTCCCATATAAAAGAAATCAAATTAATTTGAGCATTTAATGAGGTCAGATATATCATGCGGAATGACGTGTTCAACAGAAGTGTAAATGAAGTTTTCCTTTTAGTGGCGTCAGTAACCAAACACATGGAATCTCTGTGATAAGCCTCTTCCCAGTACTTTATCGAAGAGCACCCTGCTCAGCACACTGAAAATAATGTGTGTTTCACATCGTGCTTGGAAAAGTTTCTGGAACCCTGGTGCCAGTTAGAGAAATCCAGCCAGTGCACTGGTAAAGGACATAGTCATGCAAAACATTTTCCATGTTCTCTAACTGTGATTAGAAAAGTATGTGAAAATGAGCATTAATAATGCACCAGTGAACAATAAGGCAGTTGGAACGTGGAACTTGTGCTTTGACCAGTATACCCACGTGGCATTAACAAGTGCTTAAAGCAACTGCTGGAGAGCAGCATTGCACCAAATGCAATTAGACGTTCTTGTCTGCCTATGTTTAACCGTAGCACCACATTTACTGTTTACTTCACAGGTGGCATCATGCAAGAAAAGTGGATTGGACGAAGCACTGTGGGCAAGATAGCGTTAAAATTAATGAGATCGTTTCCATGGGATCCGATATTGTGACTTGGAGACGAATGTTGAAATTTTCTTGTCGTCATATCGCTGCCAAAAAAAGGGTGTCAATCAAAGATTGACTGTCAATCATTTACCCCACAGTCTTCCAGCACTGCACACTGGGAAATGGCAATCTAGGGTTACATCGTATATTATTAAGAACCAAATGATATCTTTTTGGCACAGTCTGCAGTTTTGATCCTACCTCAGGGATTAACCATAGTCATCACTGGCCTCAAGGTAGCAGTGTCTGTTTTTTAAGTGGAACATGTATCAACATGTATTAACATTGGTTTCAGTCTCAACAAACACTAATCAGTGTTTGGTTAAAATGTTAAGCCTTAAGTTCCAAAATGTTAACCTTTAAACTTGATGCCTGAGGACTGACGTGTTCCATGAGAAATACACTTCAGACGGAATGTCTAGCTTTTGAGCTTACACTCTTAGACTCTGAAATAGACCACAGAGAGGATGTTGCATTTCTCAGGTTGCTTCTTATTAAAACTAACCATCTCTGCCTTCTCTGGTTTCGGCTAGGATACCCCACTGATGAGATCAAGGGAGCGGATGAGCGCAGAGTGATCAGCACACCCTTGGCTGTGTCGACCTTTCCGTCAATCAAAAGGTCCCTCCGGAGCAGAGCGACGCCTGCCGCGTCCTGCTCTGAACAAACCCACCATTTCCTGCTTGTGTCGGTCCCGCGAGCGTTTCAAAACTGTTTCTCCAACGCTTTTTCCAGAAACTCAGACTGTTTTCCAGAGCAGAAGCAGCACAGGCCTCCCAGACTGAGGTGATGGGAAGTGTGCGGGCCAGCCGCTACAGCATCGTGTCATCAGAGGAGGACGGGATGAAGTTGGCCACTATGACGGTGCCAAACGGTTGCGGAAACGGGAAGGGCAAGGTGCACACGCGGCCCCAGCCTCAGCCTCAGAGCAGGTTCGTGAAGAAGGACGGACACTGTAACGTGCAGTTCATCAACGTCAGCGACAAGGGCCAGCGGTACCTGGCTGATATTTTCACCACCTGCGTTGACATTCGCTGGCGCTGGATGTTCATCATCTTCTGCTTGGCTTTCCTGCTCTCCTGGCTGTTTTTTGGATGCATTTTCTGGCTGGTGGCCTTCTTTCATGGAGACTTGGATAACAAGGAGCCCCAATGCGTTTCCAATGTGAGCACCTTCACTGCTGCTTTTCTCTTCTCCATCGAGACACAGACCACTATCGGCTATGGCAACCGCTATGTGACGGACGAGTGTCCCATCGCTGTCTTCATGGTGGTCTTTCAGAGCATTGTGGGCTGCATTATCGATGCCTTCATCATAGGTGCGGTTATGGCCAAGATGGCCAAGCCCAAGAAGCGAAATGAGACGCTGGTGTTCAGCCACAACGCTACGGTGGCCATGAGGGACAATAAGCTATGCTTGATGTGGAGAGTCGGGAACTTACGCAAGAGCCACCTGGTGGAAGCTCATGTTCGGGCTCAGCTTATCAGATCTCGCACCACAGCAGAGGGAGAATTCATCCCTCTGGACCAAATGGACATTGACGTGGGCTTCGACAGCGGCATTGACCGCATCTTCTTGGTTTCTCCGATCACCATTGTACACGAGATCAGTGAGGGCAGCCCTTTCTATGACATGAGCAAGCAGGACCTGGACAGCACAGAGTTCGAGATTGTGGTGATCTTGGAGGGCATGGTGGAAGCCACAGCAATGACGACCCAGTGCCGCAGCTCGTACGTGGCCAGCGAGATCCTCTGGGGCCACCGCTTTGAGCCCGTCCTGTTCGAGGAGAAAAGCTATTATAAAGTGGACTACTCTCAATTCCACAAAACCTACGAAGTGCCCAGCACCCCGCTGTGCAGTGCCAGGGAGCTTGCGGAGAAAAAATACATCCTTTCCAATCCCAGCTCCTTCTGTTACGAGAATGAGGTGGTACTTCAGAGCAAAGAGGAGAAGGAGGAAGTCGACCGGGCTGGACTGGGGCCTGCAGGCACACACACCGACATGGGCTCAGACTATGACTACAATCCTGCCGGTGTGCCCCCAGAGCCTCGGCCACTGAGGCGAGAGTCAGAAATCTGACTCTGCACCTCAAGAAATGGTGTGGCAGACTGCCCTCGTTAGAACAGGCACACTGAACTGAACTGGGGCCCAAAGGGGACACAGACTTAAGCTGACGGTACAGCTGCAAGGAAGCATTAACAGACAAACTGAACAAGTGTTCTTACGAGTATGCATGGTTTTAAAAACAAACAAAAAAAAAATGTCGATAAAAGAAAGAAAAAAACGAATCAAGGCATTGCACTGAAAAAGGAGTGCATGTAAAGGGGACTATCCAGTTATGCAACACTACCTTTTTAGATCGTTGCTTCTGTCACAGAGTCACAGAGTGGGAGAGGATGTAACTGCTATGCAAAACTTGAAAATGTTGGGCATGTCTTCCTGTGCATTTTTCCAGCAATGGCATATTGATATGAGAAGAAAGTTGTTGTCCTTAGTGACACCCACATAATTATTTAAAAAACTCTTGTAGTGAACAGATATATGACGGGGGACATTTTTTAAAATTCCTACACAAAACTCTAACACTTACTGAGTGTTCCTTTTAATATTTGCACATTTTTTTCTTAATTTATCCTGGAATGATTAAATTCTGATGTCCACCCTATAAGTGTTCTAAATGCTACAAAAAAAAATGTTGGAACCTGATTAATGACTGCAGGTTTTGACTTCAACCAATCAGGAACTCAGAAAATTTGATTCCACTTGTTTAATTAGTTGGTGTCAGTCTTACAACAGTTGATTACCAGGTAATTAGTAGATAAACCCATTGTTTACCATGTGTCAGGTATGTTCCTCTTGGTTAGAAGAAATCTTGTAGTCTCACCAGCCCTCTTGATAGAAAATGTAAAGTTTGCTAGGCAAATAATATGTTAACCTAATGCTAAGGTTACATTTGATTTATTTTTTCTTCAGTACAGTACAGTACAGGTGAGCTTGGATAAGAATCCCATGTTATAGGTTCTGCGTTCATGTTTGATATCCAAGTCACTATCAGCCAGATAGTGTTCCAGCCACTTGGCCTTTGTGTTTAGGTTAAGTCTAAAATGAACTGCATGATCAAAATGAAAGACAAGACTATTAATTTGTCACCTCAAAAATAACAGTCACATGAGAATAATGAAATGCACATCCTACAGTCCAAATTCAATGTATCTTATCAGCAGTTGTACCACCATAATTTTCTATTATAAGTACAAGCTCAAGGGCCTTACATGGGTCAAAGGTACCCCCTGAAATAGTCCTGTTGGGGACTTAGGTGTCTGTGACCTGTGGTCACGATGCAAGCAGTTCTCTTACTATTATTACTAGAAGAGTCAGCAGTTTGCCCTTCATGGGTCTTTTGGGTTTAATTGTAGGCCTCACTGGGGAAAATGCAAGGAACATGCCTGTTTACAGCGCTAACTCCCACAGGGTCGCACCAGTGTCAAACCCAAACACAGCAGTCATCCCATCCACTGGGAGAGACAGGGTGAGAATGTGCTAATGAATGTTTTTCTATACATGCTGCTATGTTGCATATTATAATAGGGTTTTGGAGATGTCCGAAACCAAAGAGTATTCTAGACGATCTGTCATAAAGAATCCTTATACAGGTGTTAAATACCATGTCTGTCTAGGTCGAAGTCCCAAAATCAACACAGAGAGAGACAATGAAATCAGAGATATTTTGCAAGTAGAGAGAAGTGTTTGTTTGCTCGTTTTCCAATACACATCTATTTTATCAGCTGTTTTCATATTCGAAGCCAAATGTTTGTGAAAAAAATAATGTATAAAGAAACACTTTAGAAATAAGGCTACAGGTTAGCCACTTCTGAATCCCCTTCTGTAACCCATCTTCAGTGTTACTAAAACAATTAGTGCTACATAAGTGTTTTGAGGTTATGAAAATGTTTGTTAGGAAACCAGTAGATTTAAAACATGTTGAGTTGATCATATATTCTCATAGAAAAATTAGTTGTGCATGTGTAAAAACTGCACTGTATTATGGCCTGGAGATTTAAGATAACGAATCTGTGTAGAACTGGATAGAAAACAACACCATCCCATATTTCACCCTTTCGAGGGTGTGTCTGCTTAATATTTAATGACTTCTCAACCAACACTAACCTCTACCTACCTGCCTGACAAACTGCAACACAACCCTAATGGCTCGTTCAGGTGGTGTGCCAGGGCGGCGGAGGCTGTGAGATGGGTAATTGGACAGATATCACACCACTATGATCCAGTAGCCCGGTCGTGTCACCAGCACTGAGCTCAGTACTGCACATCAGACTCCTGGATTCATGATTTCTGCTGATATTCTTCTATCAAACTAGTCTGCTCCATTGTCTGCACTTTAGCAGCCCTTGTTGTGAAGTATCTACCAGAGCATCTTCTCTCCAATGCTCTCTAAAAGGAGATAATAACCAGACCAACAAATCCTTTTTTTTTAAAAATCCAAACATGCAACATGAATTGTCATGAATCTGTATTTAGTTTTTGTTTTTAACCTTTTGAATTTTTTTGCTGTCAAATTTGTTTTAGAAAGAAACACTCGATTAGTAGCCAAACTCAACAGGCCTGATAAAAACTGACCTGAAATCAGTTCTGCCGCAAGCAGAAAGAACCCCTTTAAATGACGGACAGGCTACATGCAGCATTTCTCCTTGGTATGTAAATATCCCAGAACCCTTTGCGGTCTTTTTGTATCAGTCTTCCTTGTACTGCAAAACAATGGAATGTACAGATTTTTTATATTATGATTAATATTATTGAAGTTATTATTATTGTAATTATTGTACAATGCTATTTTATTTTCTTTTTTCAATAAAATATGGATGAATGATCTTGGACTTGCTTAACTAGATGTGTGAGATAAAAGTCAGAACATGATATGAACTACAATTAAAAATGCATTGTTATAAGCACTTCGGGAGGTGTGAGGTAATTTTATCAGCTGCCTGTACTTTTTTGACAATTAAATTATTAATGTATTTTTGTGCATTATTTTATTATGTTCTACAAGGGAAGGCGAAAGGTTGTTTGGGTGTTTCTTAAAGCTCTGACTGAAGCGTTTTATTACACAAAAAAGTATCACCAACCTCAGGTCTTATTCTCAGATACGCTGTTTCTACCAAAAGGTTACATTTTGTTTAAAGTTGCTCGTTTATCAAAGTCATCTTGGAAAGCTGGATAGAGCGTGTAAGGCATAAGAGCTCATCTGTGTTTAAGGCGGATCCTACATAAATGCGTTTGTAATCCAGTCATCATTTTGTTCTACATTAAGCAGAAGCAAGCAACCTTAAGAGGGGGGTCGGTATTTCTGTCTCCTCACATCACACTCTCCTGCTCGATTACACCATCCGTCTGTAGTTTCCTCTTCATTGCCTCATCATCACTAAAAGGCCTTTAGTTGTACTAGCATGAGGACGACTTACGTGGAGACCACAAATCTCTTAAGTTGCCTTCAACAAGACCATCTGTTAAATAAGCGTAAAATATCAAACAAAAGATTTAAAAGTCACAATTTGGCAACACAGGAGAAAAGAAATGTCGCGTTCTGTGCTCCTAATATGACTTAGACAACTTCCATAATGTTTACATGCTGTTCTTATCATTTGTAATTACTCTCTAATTATCTATAATCACATCCATGCCTCTTCACCCAAAAATGTTTCTGACAGAACATAAAAGCCTATGGTTTTATAATTCTGAAAAATGAACTGTGTAAGGCACTGTGTAATCCAACGTCATTATGTCAAGGTGAGAAATGCCAGGTTTGCTGATGAGAGGAAATGGTGTGTGTTTGGAATAATTCGAGCTGACAGTGGCCCTGGCCGTCTCCTTCAGCCAGTGTTAGAGTGTGTGATGGAGATGCTGTACCCAGGTCCAGCTCAATGGAAAATATCCCCATCTGCAAGTCAGCGAGATTGACACTAATGTCAACTTAAGGAGTCTGGACTTCTGAAACCATGGAAAAGAGGAACAAACGGTGTGCATGCGCACATGTGTGTGTGTGTGTGTGTGTGTGTGTGTGAGAGAGAGAGAGAGATCTACTCTATTTGCTAATGGTCATTACAAGGTCCATTAATAAGAAAGATGGACAGGAAGAGAAGACCAGAGGAGAGCAAAGTGAAAAAGAGAGAGAAAGAGCAGATGGTGTCTCTTCCCTATTCTAGGAGATTATTTTCATTCAGTATTAAATCTTTTGACTGCATTACATAAAAACACTTTTTTGCCCAACTTACATTTATACGTAGGATGTTCATTTGCGCTTTGCAAAAGACAGCATACAGAATAATTTTCTTTTAATACACACAGATAAGCACACGTATTTTATGTATCTTTTCATATCTTTAATGAAAGTTATTTATTTTTTTCATTCATTAATTTGTTGTAATATCAGTTTCAAGGTGAACCAGGCAAACATTTAGAAGACCTCCTGTGAGGAAAGCAAGTGAGGAAGGTTTGAAAAGCCTGCATACCTTGATCACTACAGAAATACACTTACAACAGTTAAGTTTTGTTACAGCAAGGCACATTTTTCCCCAAGAGCCAATTACAGAGTTTATATTCTAAATGTAAGGCAGATCATATGAATGGTTTAAAATGCACGTCTGTGCTAACAGTCTTGTGTGCTAGACTTCGAGAGTCTGCTCTGTATTGTGCTGATACACGGGTGGGAAAGTCCGGGGTCGGGAGTCACTCTTTTCCGGTCACACCATTTAATATTCCATTTATTTATTGAATTATTAATTTCAACGTGGCAACCAGGAAAGGCATGCTGAGGTTGTGCTTCCTGCCGGAAAGAAAGAGGAGTTCACATTGTTAAGGGTGGGTGACTTCTGGACTGCTTCTATTCCTCAGTTACTACCAGCACATATTTAAAATTTGGTATAATATTAAACCAAAATTAAACAGAAATTTGAACCTTTTAACATTTTCCCTGCTTTCCCTGCTTTGTGACACAGTGACCTGACCAGTGGTAACACACCATAGAATTAAATGTACACACAAATGTCTGACCAGTGGTAACACACCATAGAATTAAATGTACACACAAATGTCTGACCAGTGGTAACACACCATAGAATTAAATGTACACACAAATGTCTGACCAGTGGTAACACACCATATAATTAAATGTACACACAATATCTGACCAGTGGTAACACACCACAGAATTAAATGTCCATACAGACACCTGACCAGTAGTAAAACACCACAGAATTAAACGTACATGCAGAAGCTAGATTCCTAGTATTTAATTATAAACAGTAGTTGGTAGTAAGTGTCTAGTAATGCCAAAAACATTACATTTTACTCATTAATGGACAATACATGAAAACCTGTGCCTTGTATGCTAACCCTCCAATTTTAAATAATCTTTTCACACAAATTTTCTTACAGAAAATTCCAACAACAAAACATATTTCCTACTGAGGACTTAATTCACTCAAAAAACATGTCATGGATGCAAAAAGGGTATTTATTCTTTTATCACACTAAAATTCAGTTTTCTGAGGAAAACTGCCTGAGAAAAACAACAAGACCTGAGGTGAACCATGTTAATCAGATACTCTTGTGTAATAGTTTCAACTGATACAACCCCCTGCTACGCCCTGCACCTTTAATCCTCTCTGACCAGCTGGGATCAGAAGCGAGGGTAAACAATACAATGCCAGAGGGGCCTGGGATGCAAAAACAACCGGAACACCCTTCGAAGAATTGTAAGTCTGGGAACAGCTCTCTCACACACTCAGAGACCTGTGATCCACAGCACTGTTGTGTCTGTCTGCTTCAGGTGGTTTCCGGCTTCACAAGAACCCCCACGGTTTTTTGCTCAACGACAGAGCCTTGCTTCAAAGAAGCCCCCACCAACACGAGGGCCAGGGAGGCATACGTTACATTTGACACCCGGGGTCATTAGGTATGCAAGGTCAGCTGGCGACAGAGCTGCCTGAATGGTGGGTTGTAGGCTGTAATGAAAGAATATCCAGCAGCAGTTAAGCTAACAGTACTATGAAGAAGAAAAGCACAAAGCAAGGTGTATGTCTACTGCTTCAGAGCTTAAGAAATCGGTCTTCCAGATGCTTTAAGCGCTGAACCATTTTTCAGATTTTAATCAGCCATACTACTGTGCAGAACTCTCCTCACAATAAATGTGTCTAGAAACTAGAGACTGAATCTTTTCTTTGTGTATAAGGGACCTTGGGATTGGTTTCACCCAACACAATTCTTCCTGCTGTTACAGAAAAAAACCTTACAGAAACCTGACACATAAACAAAGAGGTAAGGTAGAAAGACATGACCAAAGAGAAATAACCCATTTCCTCCGAGTATCCTGCATGATTAGAGCCTCACAGAGAAGAAAGAATGCCTCATTCTAGAGTTTCCCAGTCCTGCAGTTCTGGAATATCTCTGCACGTCCACCTGCTTTGTTCTAACACACCTATTTTCATTTAGCAGGTAATGTCAAGTCCTCTGTATGGAAAAGGTGCATTGAAGCAGAGCGACTGCTAAACTCTGCAGCACAGAGCACGGTCCAGACTCAGGGTCAAGAATCACAAGCACATGCAGTTTTATGGAGAAACGTCTGACAATTTAAAACTGGAAAAAGCAAAGAGAGCATTTGTTTTCAACTGTCTTACTGTTCTCCAGGACCATACAACAAGCAACAGGGTAAAGAAGGTTATGCTCAATTTATTCCAGCCTTCAAAGCTTGAGGCACACAGCACAGATGCATCCAAACAGCTAAACTCTGCCCGTTTTCCTTAGATGTGCAGACAGATACTGTCACCAAAACAGAATGAATACTAAGTCTGGTAATGCATGACTAAAAACCATCTAAATGCACTGGTAAAAATAACTTTATAATGTATTATAAATACTAAACATACTAGAAATGGTGTAGTATTATAATTGCTAAGTGACGGTGCCTCCCCACCTCCGCCTGGCAGCAGTGGAGTCCACATGGCTGTTTGTTTATGTTTTGTTTTCATTTGCACATGTTGTATGTTTTGGTTGTATGACGTGTATTCGCTATGTGTCATTTTTATGTTGCCCCTTTGTAACGTAAAATTAGAAATGGATTATGTACGGTTTTCCCAAAGCATGCAAACAAGTTGTAATACAAATTTCGCAGATTGTTGGCATTAACTAGCCTGAACTACAGATTATTCAACAACGATGACCAACCGTCCTGATGTTTAAAACATTCTTGAAGGAACTTGATTTCCAAAAACCTCAGAAATGCCTTTCATGCATTTCTTAATTAAATATTATCTAAAAATGATATTTAAGTTCTCTAGCCTTTCTAGCCTTAATTTCTCTAAAACAAGTTAAAGATAAACAAAATAATAATAATTAAATGCAGTGCAAAAGTAACTTATTACAAACTTAAAATCCTTTTCCATTAAAAGTTTCTTTCAAAGGCAACGTTCCTCTGTCCATCACCTGGTTGGTTCTTTGTCCCATCTGCACAGTTTCACAGCATCCACTTAAAAGCCCTGAACCTAAATATTTAGCTCTGACATAAAAGTATGATAAATCAGCAAATCACTTATGAATCCAGACAATTCCTGGACAATTTTTACACTTGACAGACTAAAATGCAACTCATAAAGACCTTGTTTTTAACTCTTTAGCACCTTAAAAACAGCCCGAGCACAAGACACATGCACAGTGTCATAAAAAAGTGCTCTGTGAAGTCTGTGAAGCAGCAGTTTGACTACGATTGCAGGTGTTCTCCAACAACCTAATAACCTGTATACAGTTTTACTACATATTTCACTTTGGGCATGTTTCCTGTTTATCAATATATTACTCTAAATAAACATGCTCCTGCTTCTCCCTAGTGAAGGCCAAAATTAGTTATGACTGATATAAATCAAATCAAATCAAGTTTATTTATATAGCACCTTTTACAACAGATGTTGTCTCAAAGCAGCTTTACAAGTGTCCGAGTCCAAGCCCACAGGGTGACAGTGGCAAGGAAAAACTCCCTGAGGAAGAAACCAATGAGGAGGAACCAAGACTCAAGGGAGGAGCCCATCCTCTTCTGGCCGTTACCACGACAACAAGATAAATATATAAAAAACACAGTAGTAAATTAGCTGTAACATAAAGGCTGGGCCCGTGCCAGCAGGGCACAGTAAGGGGATGGGGGGGGGGTTGTTGATAAGGGCCTCCATCCAGTTCATTAATCCTTCATCTGCGTCTGGATAAGTAGGAGGTGGTTGGTCCGGGAGAGGTAGCAGGAGAACCTCGTCAATCCTTACTTAATACGAAGGACAGCCTTTAGCTCAGTAAAAGTAAAGCGAGACAGTTAGTTCTGTATGTGACATAAAATACAGACATTTCAGAAGCGTGGCAGCAGCAACTCTGACAATTAACTATTACAGCCTAAGTAAAAGGACATTTTCTGGAAGGTTGTTCCATAGTTGGGGGGTTTTGTAAGAACAGGCTCTTCCCGCTACTGTTACCTTATTGATTGATGGAACCAGTAAAAAGCAGCACCCTGTTGTTAGTAAACGTGGAGGCTCATAGTAGGAAATAAGTTCTTGCAGATAATCAGTTCTATAAGCTAGAACTGGCACATTACCTTAACCTAACTACACAGAGGAGAGGAGAGGAGAGGAGAGGAGAGGAGAGGAGAGGAGAGGAAAGGAGAGGAGAGGAGAGGAGAGGAGGGGAGAGGAGATACTGAACAACTAGCTTTTGCCTGGCAACCAAAGTTGTGGACAGAGGTTAAAGCCCTGACAAATGTCCCCCTGGTCACTCTCATTAACAGACAACTTTGCGAAATAGGGCTTGGTTTCTGTAATGACACATGGAAGAGAGCAAGAGGCATCTCATGTGGCAATCACTCCTATAACAGTCGTCTCAAATTACCAATTAGTCACCCACAGAAGGAGAGTTCAGTAATGGTAGCAGCTTCTTTCAGGCCAGTGTCAGGCCAGAAGAAACTAACTCACTGACCTTCACTGGAGCTACCTGAAACAGATCCATACATCAGAGGGTTCTTTTGATTTCAAAGTTTGATTTAAAAATTCTCACTGGATTTTGCAGTCAGTACATTACCTGTTTGACATCTTTTTAATTATCTTGCTATCTATTTATTATTTATTATTTTTCTATCTTCAAATGCTGTTTTTATACTCTATTAAATCATTGATATGCAATTGTAAATTCACCTGCTGGCCATTTTTTATATAGTCAACATTGTGAGTTGTTAAAATGTTATTAGGCAAACAGTGGCACACCTCATAAGTAGCTGTCCAGTCATTTCTCCTAAGGTCAATGAGGTGATGACAATAAACACGGCATAAAAGGGTATTTTTCCATTCATCTGGCTCCCTGAAATACTTCTGTCTGAAATAGCCACATATGCTATGGCAAGAATAAAGTTTACATGCAGCAGCTGTTGTGACATTAGAGGTGATGTGTTAATCCAGCATGTGAGAGCTCTCTGGTAAAGTGAGAAACACAAGAGATGCTGCTAAACTTAAATGTGTTTCAGCTCGAGTGTTGGGATACGTTGAATCCAACTGCCCAGGCGCGGTCTGGAACAGGCAGCGTCATGCTGCCTAACGCGCCTGCCCTAGGAAAGAAAAAAAACACACAAGGGCTGTTCATTTCCATCACTCTCATTATGTTTAACAAGACAACTGAGGCTGGGAGGCAGTGCCTTTCTGTGATGTTTATTGTTGCAACCAAACATTTTTGTTAGATAGCATTCTTCTTCTTCTTCTTCCTATTGTTGATGTTGTTGTTGTTGTTGTTGTTGTTGTTATAAGAATTAGCATTGATATATTAGCTATTGCTGTGCTGTGGTCTCAAAAAAAGTCATTCAAATTGGAATAAGAAAGAGATGCCATCACATTCCACATTAAAAAGTCATGTTTGACAGTCATCCCATTTTATAGGAATTGGTTACACAAACTGTTACCAATTTAAAACATGGCAGAGATCATACTGAAAAAGAACAAAAAACACATTACTAATAATGCCATTGACAGGCAGTAGCTACCAGTTTTGTTTTGACAGACCGCAGTGTGAGTCACAGTGTTGCCCATGTATTGCAGAAGCATGACTGCTTTCTTAGGAAGGTCCAGACAGAAGCTCATAACTCTCATAATGACCAGTAACACCGCAAAGCGCACGAAAAAGACACGACATGGTGGGAGAACATTTTGCAAAGCTGACATCCAACCGGAATATATGAGTCCTACTGTGTGCTGAGGCACAAATCAGTCTGGAAATTTCCAAAAATAGCACACCAAATGACCTTAGCATTTCCATCATTATTCTTCATTTAGATCCATTATTGATAGAATTAGTACGGCAAAAGGAAATGATGGCTTTGCAGTAGCTGAGCTGTGCAGAGCCCTGCTTCAGTGCTGACTCACGCAGGCCTGCGACACACTTGTGCTTAGGATTTCTGCCCAGTCTTGTGACCTCCTTTTCCGCACACCGCCCAACTTGGGAGGTGATTAAAGAAAGGTCGCACCACCATCATCATCATCATCATCATCATCATCGTCATCATCATCATCATCATCATCATCATCGTGCTTATGGCGCCGGATCATTGTGTTAATGCGATCTGGCCACCTCTGGTCTTTCCTTATGACTATCATTCTCTCCTTATGACATGTTAAAATAAAACTAAACAAAACGGCAGCAACATTGCCACAGCAACAACATGTGGTTGGAGCACAGCGCAGGGAATGTGGCTGTGTTGGGTGGGGATGTGGTTGGAGCACAGCGCAGGGAATGTGGCTGTGTTGGGTGGGGATGTGGTTGGAGCACAGCGCAGGCAATGTGGTTGTGTTGGGTGGGGAAGTGGTTGGAGCACAGCGCAGGCAATGTGGTTGTGTTGGGTGGGGACGTGGTTGGAGCACACCGCAGGCAATGTGGTTGTGTTGGGTGGGGACAGCAATGCCTGGTGATTCTGCTGCAGTGTTTCAGGAGGGCTGTGAATGTCACCCATTGTGACTACAACTCACAACAAGCCCCTAAAATATGGCAAACAAATCAATTAGTCACAGTTTAGACAGAAACAAGGACTGTAAAGTCTGGCAGAGATTTCTCTCACAGAAAAACGTTTTATGGAAGCTAATTAGGTAATTCATAATTCTCTACAGTCATGCGATATTCCAGGTTAACTATAACTTAATCTATTACACAGTATATGTATATGTTATTGTACTTAGAACAAAAATTCTTCCATGTGGCTCCTCCTTTGAAGCAATGCAGTACACCATCTAACAATTTCATCTATAAATATTTTCAAAATAAATAAGTTAGGTGCATTAGAGTTTAAAATTACATTAAAGCCAAATGCTTGATGTGAGAGGCACTGTTTTTTTTCTGTAATAGACAAGTTTACCACAGTTGCGGTAGACAGAGATTAAGTTACAATTAGCTCATAATATCCCCTTATGTTGTCAGATCATGACTGAACATGACTATTCATTTATGACTGCTTATGGAGTAACATGACCTACAGACATGAATATGAGCATATCTAGTTAATCTAGGTTTGGCCATCACTCATTACCACTCTACAGTCCTGTGTGAGTAGAGAGTAATATCCAGACTGCAAGCACTTTCTGGCTGGTTTTACTTGGCCGACATAGAACCCTCCTGGCACTCACACCTGAACTGCAGTTTTGGACCAAGCAACTGTTATTGACACTAAATACTGTGACATTAACAAGTGGATACAGATCGCGCATATGTGCCATATCTGTAAAACAGACCCGCCTAATTTTAAATAATCCACCCGCTCTACTCCACCAACTTTGTGGTCTGCGCACTGTTACAGAATCTACAGTCATCAGGTCACTGCAAGGTCATGGGATTCATTTTTTACATGGGCACATATATTAGAAGTTTATTAAGCTATTTTTGATGTTTGTCATTTTTCAATGTTTGGCTTATTTGGTCTTTCTCTCAATACAATAGTGAAGTTTCCAGGAAGCATAATACTTAATGTTAGATGTTTCAGCAAACCTAGCAAACCTATTTTTCTTCCCCCGAGCCAAAATAATGAGCCTTCTGGTTAATTATCTTTGAGAAAATTAACGAGCCTTCTCTTTAATTATCTGTGAGAAAATAGAATGTGGCAGAGGGAAAAGATGAGCTTAATATAGATATTTCTCTACCATTTATACATTTGTCATAATGTTTAGCAAAGGAACACAGCATTCTGTTTAGCTAGCTGGCTAGTTAAATGTCATGTCTTGACCAACACCCGACACTCAGTCAGACACGTGGCAGTGTACACATAGACCCAAGCAGCCAATCACAGATCCAGTTCGCAACACATTTCACGCGTTACCATTCCACTTCGTCTGAGTACTGATCATACGCACATGTTCCCAGTCTCCTCAGGGGTACATAAACCCACAGGTTTCTTCCCACAGTGCTTTGCGTAACCTAGCCAGCCAGACTAAAGCTATGCCCACTTCTTACCTAATTCAACCGTTTACCTCAACCGAGCCTCCTTGTTTCCGCTCAGTTGTTTGTGTTCATTTCCATTTCCTTTTGCTTTTTTGTTCTGTTGTACCTGCTGTTTTGGAATCTATAAATGAAACCAAAGTCTGCTTGCGTCTCACTTTTCTGCCTCGCAAGATGTCACAGAACGGGAAGCCAAGTGAAAAAAAAGTGCAGCACGCAACCCTGACCCAGCCAAGTTACCGAGGCTACAGGGGGCGGCTCTGAGATGGCAGCAGCGGGAGCTGAAGGGCCAGCAGAGAGGGATCCGGAAATCCGAAGGGCTGTGAAGGATTTGCAGGGCAGTGCGAACCGTACATTGCAATCCACCTGGCAATGCTGGGAGAGCCAAGCCCTGGGGCGCTCAGCTGAGACAGCAGTACCCTGACTGTGGTACAAAAAAAACGCAACAAAAAAACAACAACATAATGCAACGCTTCACCACCGGAAGCAGGGAGGAGTCTGTGGGAGAGCCATGCGATGCCTCTGAAGCACAATGCCCCTTGTGTTTCTTAATGGTGGCAGCAGCTTTCAATAAGAGGATTGAAGTGAATGAAGAAATGAAGAGCTGTTGATTGACGCTTTTTTCATGGATGGGTTAAAGAAGGAAATCCAAGCCAAGCTGACTTATCACAAGGAAGCACATTCCCATGACGATGCAGCAGACCAGGTGGATGTGTAAGGCCAGCTCACTTGCCTTCCACACAGCACTTTGCGCCAGTTTGCAGTAGTCCACTTGGTGGTAAATGCTTCAGACATGGAGAGGCCCTCCCGTTCAAACGCTAGTGGATGACAGGGTGGTGACTGACTTCAAAGACCTGCAGCTGGCCAAGCAATGAATGGAGGCCTTTGTATAAAAGGGTCACGTCACACCTCAAACCACAGATCTTCTTGCAAACCATTGCACTACGTGCTGAATAGGTTTTATTTAGTTACATTGCCCTGTTTATCATGCCACTTTAGGGATACTCTGGTTATGTCTATTAATAACCCTATTAATACTGCGAAAAATAAAAAAATCACACATTCCGATAGTCCCTCTGCTGCATTATACTAACCTCTCCAGTCCGTTTATATAGAAAGCCTATATGTCAGCTCAAGTCAACCAGTTTGGAGACCGAATCAAGATCTGGCAGATATGTTCAGTCCTGTGTAGGCCACACAATTACCCCCACACAGGGCAACAGACTGTGTTAACATGTGTCTCCCTGGCTTGTATGTTTAGCCTCAATCCCATAAAGAGAATAAAATCCTGATCTAGGCAGCACCTATAATTTTGAAAATAATATTCACTATGACCCTCCAGTCAGTTTAAGTACTTGATTTTTTTTATATAGCCAAACAATCATTCGCTCCATGTTTCAGTCATGCACTAATGATGTTCTATGAGAGGACATCAGTTACATTGATAACATTCTAATCTTTTCATCACATATGTCAGCTTTTCCACAGCCTAATTTACACAGAGTAATTTATACTGCAAACTGGATAACTACAAGTTCCATAAATGGCAGGTGCACTTCCTAGGATACATCATAGATGAGACTGGTGTACAGACCCAACCCAACAAGATCCACGCAATTACTCAATGGCCCAAACTCTCCATGCACTAGCCGTTACAACACTGTCTGGGATTTGCCCATTTCTACCACAGATTTGCTCATTAGGTTAGCTCCATAACTGCTGCCAGATCTAAAGGGCAAGCAAACCCAGCTCGCTTGGAACCCACAGGCAAGATGCTCTGAAAACAACTGCCTCCATGTTACAGCATCCAACTTCATCCTTTCCCTTCCTGGAAGGTGTAGATGTTTCAGATGTGGGTATAGGAATTGAGAACTCTCAAACTGAAACCTGTACCATTCTTCTCTGAAAACCCTATGCCTCCAGTGAAGAACTATGGTATTAGGACAAAGAACTGCTGGTCAGTCAACTTGCATTCAAGAAATGGAGATGCTGGCTAGAAGGCACTTAGTATCCATTCCTTGTAATCACCAATCACAAAAAGTTCAATACCTGCAAATGGTAAAAACACTCCAGACATGCTCAATATTCTCTATACTCTTCCAGATACAATTTCCATATCACTTACTGCCCTGGGTAAAAATACACAAAAGCAGACCTTGTCACTTCTCGTGTCTCACTCTCCTCCCTCGCATGTCACACTATGCATCTCAGTGGTAGTTTACTGGGAAAAGTGCAAAGGTTCAAAAAACAGTTTTAGTATTTCTGGATGTTTTGATCTAAAAGCTCTAACAAGTAGAGAACTTTTAGTAGAGTCGAGTTATTTAGTAGAGTTTTGTGTCATCAGTTAGTCTCTGAGGTTTTTTTAACCAATTTTTTTAACAACTCTACCAGAGAGACATTATGTTCCAGAGACTACAGGTTAGATTCTGTATAAATGTAACACATGTTTAGTGGGAAAAAAATTAAAAACATTTCAAATACGCTAAAAAAAATCCCACTTTGTTCAACCTATTTCTCTCACAACTGTCAGAGCAAGCTGTCTTTGATCAAGTTTCAGGCATCACAGAAAAATGCAGTGCACTACCTTATAAGGACCATTTTTGTCACAGTGCCAATTCTACACACACTGTAACACAAGATGGAATATTTTGTGGTGTGCATTAACAGTTTGCTGAAATATGTGCTTTGTGCTGTGTAGATCATTTTCAACAGTTTATGGTATGGATACTCCACAGTTAGTACTTCAAATCTGCCAAGTTTAGTTTGTGATAACATTTAGTTAAATGGTGTACAGTCACCAGATGTTGTCAGGATATGTAAGTACAGTTTCTCTTGCATGTGAATGTACTACTTAAGTGGTGTTTAAAAAGTCTTAATAACTATGTTGCTGTCAATTTCCCTGGTTCTTGACCTTCAGGACAACCATTCTTCACACATCTGAGATAGATTAAAATGAAGAACACCGGGACCAGCTAGATTTAAATGAAGAACACCAGGATCTAAACCAGGACCCACCTCATACACAACTCCACCAGGACCAACCTCCAACACCACTCCACCTGGACCCATCTCCTACACAACTCCACCAGGACCAACCTCCAACACCACTCCACCAGGACCCACCTCCTACACAACTCCACCAGGATCAACCTCCTACATCACTCCACCAGGACCACCCTCCAACACCACTCCACCAGGACCAACCTCCAACACCACTCCACCAGGACCACCCTCCAACACCACTCCACCAGGACCAACCTCCAACACCACTCCACCTGGACCAACCTCCAACACCACTCCACCAGACCCAACGTCCTACACAACTCCACCAGGCCCAACATCCTACACCACTCCACCGGGCCCCACCTCCTACTCCACCAGGCCCCACTTCCTACACCACTCCACCAAGCCCAACATCCTACACCACTCCACCAGGACCCAGTTCCTACTCCACCAGGCCCAGCTTTTTATACCACTTTAACTGGACCATTTATTTTTTACAATTTTAAAATAATACATAGACTGCAGATCTACTTAATCTAACAGACGCACATTTTATAATGATGCACATCTTTAGAAATGAATGTTCAAATAAACAATATACAGGTATAGAATGTGCAAGAGCAAAGAAAGATGCAAACTCAAGTCTCCAACTCAAGAGTTTAAAGAAAACAACAAAATAAAACCAAATTTAAAAGTGTACTAATCAGTAACTAATGAAAGCCAATGTAACCGCACTGGACAGCACTAGATCGACTGGTAGTTGGTCACAGAAACACAAAAGGCTTATAAAGGAAAAACATAATGATATAATACACAAGTGGTGTATTGAACAAGGCAAAACAACATCACACTTTAGTGTTAAATAAATGTTCAGTGGACTAGAAATTAAGAGATGGTGCTATTGTGGGCACTAACATTGTGCATTTTTATTTGTATTTTTTTTATTTATATTACCTTGTAAATTTTCATTCTCTGGGAATCCACAATTTAAAGGACATTAACAAAAAAGAAATGAAATGCAACGGCTACCAAGGGTATTTGTACATGTGAGTAGAGGTTAGACAAAAATACTTTATGACGTGTGATATAACAGGGGTACCGATTTAACACACTTCAACACACTTAATGCTATTATAACATTGCACTATACGTTATATTATTTTAAAGTCCTTGTTTTGAAATGCTTTGTATAAGAAGGTTAGTTGTTGCTCCACTGCTTTGTGCAAGCAAACAAATATAAAACATGCATATAAAATAGAACTACATAATAATAAAATAGATAATAATATGTTTGGAATAACCACTGTGTTTCTATTGGAAAGCTTCTCAAGGTTTTGTGTGTGTGTGTGTGTGGGTGGGGGGGTTGCTAATCTAGCCATCAACGCATCTCACTGGCTTATATAAGTAACGTGGTGGGAGGGCTCAGACATTTAGATTTCAACTTTTATTTGTTTTCACCACAGCAGCAAAGCAAATACAGTCAAAGCAAGAAACTTTTTGTGATGCGTGAGATTGACTGGTTTGGCGAGATACTGTGAGATCTGTCCCAAATCTGTGAGTCTCAAGGGCCAACAAATGAGACTTCAGAGGTATGTGATTTTATCCTTTTCTGCAGTATGATCTTGGTATTGTTCAGTACCCAAGAACACAGTTGCCTCTCAACTGACCAATGACAACATTAAACGTGTTATCAAATGTCTTAATCTGGCATCAAGCCGAGGAAGTGGTCGGAAAGTATGTTACCATCCAGTGCTCTGTTCTGCTAATTAACACAGCAGCAATGAACTGTAGGAAATGAGTTTCAGGTCCTGATCAATGTGAAAACTGGCTAAAGCATGTCTTATGCCAGTCTGGTATCTGATACACTAGTTTTTGAACGTTTGGAATCTCATGTCATATTTGTGTGGGGTTTTTTTTTTTTTGTACACAATAATAATCGTTACCATTTAGAATTAAATACTCTAAATTTGGAGCTTGTTTTGCATGGCCAACAATAAGTCAGACTGCTTTCCACTTGGAGTTGGGCTGCCCTTTGTCACCGATTCTGTTCATAACTTTTATGGACAGAATTTCTTGGCGCTGCCAAGTCGCGGAAGGAGTCTCGGTATGGTGGTCTCAGGTTTTCACATCTGCGGATGATGGTGGTCCTGCTGCCGTCATCAGGCCAGGACCTCCGGCTCTGTCTGGGCCAGATAGCAGCCAAGTGTGAAGCAGCTGAGATGAGGATCAGCACCTCTAAATCTGAGACCATGGTACTCAGTCAGAAAAGGGTGAAATGCCCTCTGTGGGTTGCCAATAAACTCTTGCCCCAAGTGAAGGAATTCAAATATCTCAGGATCTTGCTCACAAGTGATGGAAGGATGGAGCAAGAGGTTGACAGGCGGATTGGTTTGACATCTGCAGTGCTGCAGACTCTGTACCGATTCGTTATGGTGAAGAGGGAGCTGAGCCAAAAGGCAAAGTTCTCAATTTACTAGTCAATCTATGTTCCGGCCCTCTCCCATGGTAATGAGCTGAAGTGTCTGAAATAAGATTTCTCCTCAGGGTGGCCAGACTCTCCCTTAGCAATAGGGTGAAGAGCTCTGTAATTTGGGAAAGGCTTGGAGTAGAGCCACTACTCCTCCATGTTGAGAGGAGCCAGCTGAGGAGGTTTGGGCATCCGATGTGGATGCCCCCTGGACGTCTCCCTAGGGAGGTGTTCCAGGCATATTCAACGGGGATAAGACCCCCAGGAAAGACCCAGGACATTACATCTCTTAAATGTTCTGGGAAGAGGGAGGCCTGGGCCTCTTTACTTAAGATGCTGCCCATGTGACTTAGACCTGGATAAAGAGTAGAGGATGGATGGATACTCTAAACTAGAAACTCAAGATATTTATAGATGTTTTACTTAATATATTATTCTTAAAATAATTGTTTTTTACTTCCTAGGTTTCTATTTGAAAGCTGTGCAATTGCACAGGACTATTAGAATTATTCTATACATGTATCTTCAAAACACTTTTACATTACTGAAAAGTTTTCCAAACATTTGGAATGGAGTGTAATTTTATAGTTCTGGGATTTTTTATTTTACATTCCAGTAGTTTTAATTAAATAGTTCCTGACTGATACAAGCCCTAAATTTCTTAAGTTCTCCTCTCCTCAATTCCCTCTCCCACATAAACGGACATTCCGCATGGAGTCTTTTTCCTTTCTGCCTGTGTGTCACCATGTGTGTTGTGTCATGTAGCCAAGCCCCCTCACTGTTCTCCACCTCTTCTTATTAGTTCCACCTCTGACTGTTTGCACCCTTGTTAACCAGACACAAGTGGTAAAGCTGCTGATAAAGGTGTATTGGATGAACTTGCCTAACAACAGGCTCATCCAGCAGACTTGTGCTGACAAGAAGCGCGTTGCACATTCTCTGGTTGATTTGATGGACAAGATTATTATGAGGGACACCAGGAGCTGGGGAGATTCAAAACCTGTCTACAATCGTGGAGAGGTTTGAGGGAGACCTGCCCTAGGCAGGATGTGCTCCTCTGGGAGAGAGGAGAATGCCTAGAGTGGTGACTCTCCCCAGCCCAAACTGCCACCACCTTCCATGTATGCTCCAGCTACAGAGCCTCAAGGTGATGGCCCCAACATATCCAACCACTGACGCTGTTCACACAGTGGGAGGCAGATGCAAGCATTTTTATTGATTAACATTGAACCTATTTGTGTGTGTCTGTGCATTATCATCATACTAAAGGTTAGGTTTGGATGCAAGAATCCAAGAACAGATTTCCATTTGTGGCTGTATAAATAAGGTCTGAACAGTTTTTTATGGTTTTCTTTGTCAGTGGTTCAGTATGGTCTAAAGAGTTAACTGTTGGTGCATTATCAGCAGTATTTTTACTAACCTCAACATTGGCAGTTTCCTTCGTTTATTTCACTTTTCAAAAATGATCTGTTGGAAAGAGTGATGCTGAATAAATCTTTAATTTTACATGCATATGGCTTTGTTTTCCTATGTGAATTATCTTTGTAGAAAACTATTTTTAAAACACTGAAAATAAGCATTGAATCTTTTTGAATGATCATGTAGGATATAAGCATGAAAGCTGACTTTGGACTGGATCAGCCAAATCATGGCAGGATCAGTTTCAAAGCTGCTTGTATTGACCTGAAATTAAACATTTTCTAAACTGGGTCAGGTCCACATTTATCCCCGATAAGAAGATAATGTTTGCATATTTGCCAACTCTGGAATATATGTAATGATGATCTTTTCGAATATGGACCAGTTTCAAACCTCTTTTGGCGCAGTTATGGTACTGGGCCGTAGTGCAAGACAACATCGGCCCAGATCTGCTTTGAGGAACGGTACCAGATGCTGTGCTAAATTTGTCCCTAATCTGGCACAGGGTACATTTGCAGTCTGAGTAATTCTGCCATGAATTGTAACATAACTCAGTCATTCATGCAAACGACAGAAAATACACCTCCCAGTATGTAATAGTTTCTACCTGCCTCATGACACTTATATAACTTCATATATGAGATGGTTTCAAGGTCTTGTCGCTAAATATATCCTTGTACACACAGCCTACAGATAATTGTATTTCCATGGGTAAATTTATAGTACTACATATTGAAAAATGAACTTTAGGTTAACCATTACAGACTGCTGAGTAGACTATCGTGGTTTGTTTATAACTTAACAGCACCACGATCATACAGCCATTCTTTCAGGCATCCAAAACCCATTCCTTGTTTAGACAGGTGTTCTTAAATAAAAAAAATAAAATTAAAAATCTTTTACAGGTCCCCCCACAATCATCACTGTTCCCCAAATAATTACAGTACATGATACATGGAAAACAAATGCCAAAATGAATGTTAAAGCTGTCAGTAGCCTGGGGAATGGGGGTGGGGGGTTGAAACATAAAGCTAATTAGATCTCACCACACTGCAGCAAGCAAAAAAAAATTAGTCTATTAATAAACTAAACGTACGTCACAGTGGCTCAGCGACTGGATACTAGGCAATAAAGTGCTGCCTAGTCCCTCGCGTGTAGAACGCGGAGTGTAAACCTGTGGAGAGAGTCTAGTGCTGGGCCTTCGACAGCTGTTAGCTGGAGCCCAGCAGCACGAGCGCTAGTGCTCCATAAGCCTGAGGAACTGTGAAGGTCAGGAATGTCAGAAACAATAGGAAGAGCCTCTTCTATCTGCAGAAGCTTTAGACTGAATGATAAAATGAGGATGTGCTTAGTGCAGCAGCTGTTTGGTCGCAGTAGTATCTGCCAATGCTAATTTTGGTCTGCCAACTGTTATCTTTAGTTTATATAATAAACACTTTTCGAAAAGAGAGATAAGCAGGTCGACCGCATACAGATCCTTCTTGTTTGTATTTCGCCCTTGTAAAAAGAGGAATGATGACAAACCCAGTCACGATTTCATTCAGCAGCTTTATGGCGAACTCCATCTCAAGAGACACATGGCAGCTGTTCAGGTCGGCCGCATTTGTGAAGTGTTGTTTCTTCCCTCACAGACTAATTGATTTAAATGAAAGCAGACTGATGAACAGTGAAGGCCTGAGATCAAGCGCGCTCCTTTCTTTACAATATTGCCTAACTCAAATCATGAGCATGAAGTTTGTTTTAGGAGTCAGACACTAGTCTGAGCCCTCTGTTTGACAGTTTGAGTAACATTTTAATATTATTGTTTTTTGTTGTTGTTGTTTTTGTTGTTGTTTGTGGAAGGGGGGTGGTTTGTAACATTTGAGACACTTCGTCAGGCAGGCCATGCCTAGTTATCTAAGTGAAATGTCTTGGTAAAGATCAAGTTATTTGTTGCTCATCTCTCATTTAACCATTATGAAAATAAAGCAGTTGCAAAATACAGCTCTGAGAAGATCAAACATCATGCGGCCATTGTATCAGACTGACAAATGTGGAACATCTATACCAAAATCTATACCAAATGAATTTTTTTGTTTTTGGTTTTTGTCTCTGTTTTCCCAGAAACTGGAGAATGTCTGGAAAAGTCAATTTAGGATTTATCTGTTCATCCAAGATATTTTATATACTTTATGTCACAATATTGTCTTTTTCTGTTTTCTTTTTGCTTTGTGCTTGTAAACTGGTAAAACATCTACAGCATGGTGCTGATACCACCAAGGTCATGAGTATGATTTCCTGGGAATGTACACAAAGACACTGTCCTGATTTATATGTAGGTTTATATGAGTGTTTCATTTAAGAGCATCTGCCAAATGTTGCAAACATAAAGTGTAGTTTTACTATATCTCTTTATAGTAATACTGAAGAAAGAAACCTTTTTGTTTCTGACACACACCTGTTTATTTTTTGCATGAGAGATATGGCCATATAATGTTAATAGTCTGGCAACACTGGCTTGGTGGGTGTCTGTAAGTCTTTGGTTAGATTCAGTGTACTTTAGCATTTTGCGTGTGGACATGGCATTTCTGAAACTATGCTATCTGGGACAGTCAAAGAGGACACGTCTCATTGTCCTGAACCACAGTGGACAGCATGACACTCTTCTGATTCTCTTCACCCTGAATACTTTAAACAGTCGGAAAGTTTTGGATGTTCAGATATGCTCTAATTATGTGCAAAACAAATTCACAACACTCTCTACTTCTATGTAAGTATTAAACCCCCAAAAGGATCTGGTAGGATTTGTCTAAATACTTTTGCATTTCCTTACAAGAGTCTTGGATTTGCTTCAGAGTATATTTGTGTTCAAAAAATACATGAGGCAAATGCAAGAAAAAGGCATTTTGAGGGGATGCAAAAGTGTTTCAACAAGTCAGTGAGTGATGTAAGATTAGGGACTCAGTGAGTACGTGACTGGTCTGAGATCAGGGACTCCATATGTGATTGTTCTGGCTTTGGATAGATTCACTAGTGCAGGCTACCTCTCCTCACAACACGCCCTCTCCGTGTGTTGCGTGCGTGTGCATGTGCACGCATGCTTGTGTGTAGGGGTCAGCCAACAAGTTTGTTTATCAAGCCTAGACTGTCAACGTCCTGGGCCCTTTTCAGCACTTTCTGTCATGACAGACCTGCCTGTGACTTTGATATCAAGCAGGATTACTCTCAATACATCTGATACCACCACAGCACTGGTGCCAGTGGTCACTCGGGTCCTCACAGCCAAACCTGTCTAAACGCACGTCGTGAACAAGGTCACGGACATGCAGGTTCCTGTCTGTGCGAATGACGCCATTTTGGAAGGACTTCGGAAAATGCGCTTGTCCTTCCAATGCTGTCAGACAGCGATAACTACTGACAAAAAGCTCCCCGCTGACTGCAGGGAGGAGCTGGAGGGTTGCACCGCTGAGAGAGTGCCTCAGCACGCCTGCACATAGGAGTGAACCTGCTCCATATAACTTGGATAGACACAGGACGTACTCACACCATAAAGTGGAAGTTGTCTCAAAACATTTTTTTGCATGCATGTGACATTGATCTGATTTTTAAAGCAGTATAAACACAATATATTGATTTGATTTTTTCAAACCAGATATTTTCTAATTCAGACGTGGCGCTATCAGATTGTATACTGTATCAGACTGTATACAGTATCAGATTGGACACTGACAGCTCTCCCTTTTCCTTTGTTCCTCCCAATCCCCAACTGTGTATGGACTGCAATAATCATCTATATATCTCAATTTTACCCATTGCATTAATGGACTGTCTCTCAAATGTGATTTTTTTCCCCTTCATGCATGCATTCAGTTCCTATGCATAGGTCAGTTCCTAAATGCTAATATTTTATCCTGTTTATTTCTTCTATGTACTGTTTGTTACTGAATGCACTTCAGCATCACGAATGCAGCATTTATGGTCATGTGATCATGTCATCTGACTATCTGAGTTATCTTTGTCAACTGTGACACTGTCATATGAGGACACCGTGTTTTTATTTTGTTGTTGTTGTTGTTATTTAATATGTGCATATGGTTCCTCTCAGTGCAGAGGTCTGTTCACACTAATGGCAGATATGAGTCACACACTAAGCAAAAAAAAAATTAAAAATAAAGCCTGTAATGTGAACATTGCCAGAAATACTAGAACTGGAGGAAGAGCAATATAAATACTCTAACGCCAATTCATTCACTCCTGGTGTGTGCAGAACAGACCCACTGTAATTAGTTCTACAGTGAAAGTGGGGCTCATTGTCCTGACTACACTGTTTACCTACGAGTCAGACAGTTTGTCAAGTTTTCTATAGCATGTGTAGACAGCTGAGTTCACTTAGGGTTGCAGTGTGTTATGACCACCTGAGAGTATTAACTGGACACCCCTCTTTGTCTAGGGGATCACTGGGGTGGTGTAAGTCAGAGCCGGAAGAGAAGTCTGACCCTCCTTGATCTTTATCAATGAAGCTGATTGCCAGGGAGATTTCAGAAGGTCCGGTTACGAGTTACGAGTTGATGTTAGTGCCAGTGCCTGAGGAATGCTTCAGCTGAGCCTTGCCTCAGTCCTGAGTCTGTAATAGAAAACACTCACACACATAAAGACACAAGTCGCCCTTTTGCCCTAATAACATGTGTGTTACTCTCAAGGAGGAAATATGCACATTGCCAAGCATTATATAATGTGAGTACTTTATTATATAAAGTGAGTACTTTATTATATAATGTAAGTACTTTATTATATAAAGTGAGTACTTTATTATATAATGTGAGTACTTTATTATATAATGTAAGCACGTCATTATATAATGTGAGTACTTTATTATATAATGCAAGCACGTCATTATATAATGTAAGCACGTCATTATATAATGTGAGTACTTTATTATATAATGTGAGTACTATATTATATAATGTGAGTACTTTATTATATAATGTAAGCACGTCATTATATAATGTGAGTACTTTATTATATAATGCAAGCACGTCATTATATAATGTGAGTACTTTATTATATAATGTAAGCACGTCATTATATAATGTGAGTACTTTATTATATAATGTAAGCACGTCGTTATATAATGTGAGTACTTTATTATATAATGTAAGCACGTCATTATATAATGTGAGTACTTTATTATATAATGTAAG
>JAOXYF010000012.1:13382433-13393589 GCA_028565775.1 Sternarchorhynchus goeldii | reverse complement strand
TATATAATCAATTAATGAATTGTCAATTTGGTTTATTACATTTCTCATCTAATATCACTTCATGTTTCATGTTCTACAAGTCTACAAGACCATAAGCAAAATTTTACTGTGTGAAATATTTGAGAGATATTTGTGATGTGCAGTGGGAAACCATGTGTTCTCTCCACACCCTCATGACAAATGTGTCTAACGTGTTATGTGTGGTTGAGAGTGGTTCAAACAGATACGATCCAAACCAGCTGACATACAACACTAGACTGCATCTCGGTCACTGGCTGTCTCACAGAATTTTTTCATTTTAACCATACAAATCAGAAAGCTGGCAAATGACTTTGAAAGGCCTGATCACCACCAAAGCTGGCAAATGACTTTGAAAGGCCTGATCACCACCAAACATTTTTCCCCTCTTTTATTTATTTTTTGTGCTAATATTATCCACAAAGGAACAAAACAAGAAAGAATTGGTGCAGGAATGTCAAAGGCAGGCAGCTTTGCCCATGCAAAATGAAAAAGCCAAAGAGGCAATGAAACAGCAGGTCACTGTGACCAAACTAACACAACACCAAACCACGCAAAGCTATTGAGGCCATTCAAATAAGTGATGATATTAGCCACCAAAACGTGGAAAGAGAAAGAGAGAGACAGACTATTCCAAGAACTTTTCCCCTGGTATATTTTTAAACAAATTAGGTCACTCCAATACTCTTGGAGAGGTACTGATCTTTCAGACATTTCACTCTGCCACAAACGCTGCAAAACTGTGTTGATTTATCTTTAGACTCAGCAGCCCACAGTAGTGGTGTCCAAATAATTTATGTTGGTTTGCCAAAAAATCTAAAATCTAAATGGTCCAAATTAAAATAGAATAATTATTTATTTAATTAATTAATTAATTAATTAATTAATTAATTAATTAAAGAACACAATTTCAATGAACAGAACCAAATTAGTACTTTTCAAGAATGTTTCACAATTAATTATTGTAATTTTTTACTTTACTTTAAAGGTAAAATGAAAATGGATAACACATTTGCTGGGCCTATTTTTATGCCTAGTTCTCCCCTGTTTTTAATAAATTAACAAATCAAAAGATGCAACGAGCCATCATTATATTCTTGATTATTTTCTTTTCATTACTAAGTGCCCAAGAAAAGATCAAGTAGATTAAAATAAGTGTCAGAGCTTTACTGGACACTCCATTTCCTTGCAAGAGAGAGTCAATTTATGTTTGAAGGCCTTTGTGCCATTTCAGCCAGGGAGGCTCAAGAAGAACTAAAGGTAATTACAGAAACAGCACTGGCTGTGTTTACAGGCTTTTCATCGACCACATCGATCCACATTACACAATCATACACAATCAGGCAAAACAATAATGAAAAAAACGTCATAACATATTCACGTACACGACAAATAAACAAATAAATCTATAAAGCCACCTTAAAACACCCTATGCTCTGTCTTCTGTGTATTCCATAGTGATGATAGCTGTGGTGCTACTACATGAAACATGATCCACTGGCTTCTTACCATCAGTGGGATAACAGCAGCACAACCTTAAGTTACAACAATAGCCACACAGGAAGTGTTGTCCTAAATAAACCATGGGGGCCAGTGGTGCTGATATATCAGTATCCTCAATAAATCATTTGCAGAATTAATAGCTGTTCCATGTACAGCTCAAACTCCATCAAGCCAGGGGAAGATAATGGATGTAGCATGAAGTAGCATTTGTCAAGACACACTCATATGTTTCCCTGTGGACAAAACTGGTAACCAGTTACGCTGTACATTTTCCAGGCTTACAAGTTGACGTACAACAGCGGTGTCCAGATGCAGGAGACATAATGAGATATATGACATGCTAGCCTGGCTGCGTCTCAGTCGAACGGGAATCGGGGTGGTTCAGACGAGTTCTTCTTGACCAGTGGTTGAACTGACGCTCGTTCTGTGTTGGCTGCAGGGGGATCTTTGACCAGGATCATATTTAAAATAACTTGGGGATATATATTTTTTTTTGTCCTGAGGACTGTGGTTAGATAGTTGCAGAGAAATTTGAGGACCTCCTTCAAAGCCACAACCATCCGGGTCTGGACTGACCATATTGTAGACCCTCTAATTTAAAGACAATATGCTCTTTGGAAACTCAGTTCAAGGAACAACCTCCTTTATTCTCTATAGCATGGGAACTCCTACACCTTATGATAACAGGGTCTGAGCCCCTCTGTCCTGACACACACACACACACACACACACACACACTCATCTTTCTATGTTTGCCGGAACCAGATTAGGATTAGGTTTAACACTAGGTTTACTGTTGCATTTTTGCTTAAGGTTAAGGTTAGGATGATGTTACAGTAACGGTTAGAGTTCTGGGTCATGCTAGGGGACAGACCACAGGTCAAGGGTTATGGAAGCTTGCTTTAAGCTTACTATTCAAGAGATTTATTGAAAGTAAAATATAGTTCCTCAGAAGTATAGTAATACAAGTTTACACACACACACACACACACACACACACACACACACATGAACATGCGCACATCCTTTCATCCCCTTTCACTCTAGCCCACTTTTTTACACCAGCCTTTTAGAAAGAGAGTCTCCAGTGACTAAGAGAATAGATTAAGTACATATAACTTTAAAAAGGAGGGAATTTGAGGGAATGGAAATCCCAAGATAAAAAAAGCGCTTGCTGCTATATGAAGTTGGTTGTGTTGGTTTGTTTTCTAATATCTAATATTAAAATTGTTTTAATCTTTGTTTTAATTTATGTACTTTATGAAGACAGATAAAAATGTTTGAGTTTAAAGTGTTAATATGTAAATAGATGTATATCATCATCATTTTGTTTGCCCCTCTAAAAAGTCAACTTTATGTTGTTATTTACACTGTGTAAAACACATCATAATCACAGCCTTTTTATATTCAGTCAAGGGGCCACTGACTGGGTGTTTGGGGCATTTTTCTGTCACGGAAACAAGAGCAATAGTCAGACAATTACCGGAAGATGACCTTTGACCCGTGGGTAGCCCTTGCCCCTTCCCATGCCAAAAGCAGTCGGTCTCTAAAGGTTTTCCTTTTAAGGGGCTGTGGTTGCGTAGTTTCGTGTTGCACTCCAGCTGTCTCCTAGGTCCTGTTCTGCTGGTTCAAATAACTCCCAGCTGATCTGGAAACTCAGGAGCAGGAGAGGACACTGAAAAGAGGTCAGAACACACTTAAAACCACTCAGAAGCTCCCATCACACACACACACACACACACACACACACACACACAGCTCCCTCACTCACTCTCACAGCTGTACAGAATGGGGAGAGAGCAGCTGACTGAGCTGATATACTCTCATTGTCTAAGGTCACGATGGCCATGTTCCCTCTCTCACTCTCTTTTACAAACACACACACACACACACACACACACAATTGTGGGAAATCCCAGGAGAGGACATGAACAGTTGACCCTCGTGAAAGAGAAGGCACATGCCCACCCTATTAGCTTGTGTCATCTGGTAATCTAGCAATCCAGTGTCAGAGCATGCTCTAACAAACGTTTATCACCATCAAAATGCCCCAGCATTCATCTTAACTGATTAAGACTGAATTCTTGGTGTGCTTAGTTGACTATGGCTTCAGTCTATTTAGATGGTGAGAAGAGAGGTGTGCTCATTTAGACTTTAGAGGGCACGTCTTGTGCATTACTTGCCATAAAGAAATATAATTTTAAAAAGGTACACAGTGTACAAGTGGTGATTATATGATATGTATGTGTTCTTCCATAGGGTGTGGGAATGCATCAATAACACTTGCAGCAAACTCTATCCAGTACCTGGTGTTTGTACTTGACATTTTTACCCAAAGCACCTTGGGGTAAAAGGTGACTGGATGCATTTTTGAGCAATCGGGGGTTAAGGTTCTTGCTCAGGGACTCAAAAGCAGCAAGTTGGCAGACGTGGGGCTTGAACCCACCATCTTACACTTAACAGCCAAGTACATTAACCACTGAGCCACTGTACTCACAGAAGAGCATGATAAGAAGCTTTGGTGTATAACAATCGTTTACCACCTGTTAAAACTGAACACTATATGGCACCATAAAAGAGTTGTGTGTGTGTTGCATTGTTACATTTTTTCTTTGCTTTTTTTTCCAGAAATAATGTACCCTCATCAAGTGTCAGACATGCGTAGTGTCAGACATGGTACAGCCATTAGATCAGCTATCATGCTAATGTGTAAATAATGATGTAATGCTAAAGGGTTTTGGTGAGTGCATTAAAATATTTCTTTTACCTGTTGCTGGTGAACCGTTTTTAGGCTTGTGATCACAAAGTTTTTAATCCAAAATTAGATGCAGTTCTGTGCCCTGTGGAAGGCTATGGGCCATGTATATTAGTTTCAGTACTTCATCATGAAACACAAAAACATTGAACTTCTCATTCCCTTACACCCATATAAGCTTTGTTTAGCTTGTTTTTGTATTACATGTAATGTGGCTGGGTTTGTATCCTCAGAAACAACTGTGACTGTGGTGGGCTTCCACTCACCTCTGTTTGGTCACTAGGGGCCTTGAATATTTCCATGCAGGGCAGCTGTGATCTAAATATAAAAAGCCACATCCTACCTTCAGGAAAGAGCGAGAAAGAGAGAGAGAGAGAGAGAGAGAGAGAGAGAGAGAAATGAATGTATAAATGTGTGTATGAAGAAGTGAGAGAGAAGGCATGTATATGTATATATGTGTGCAAGATAATGCATGCATATGAATGTGTGTGTGTGTGTGTGTGTGTGTGTGTGTGAGAAAAACAGAGAGAATGCTTGTGTGTGTCTGTGTGTGTGAGAGAGAGAGAGAGAGAGAGTATGCTTGTATGTGTGTGTGAGAGAGAATGCATGCATGTGTGTGAGAGAGAGAATGCATCTATGTGTGTGTGAGAGAGAGAATGCATGTATGTGTGTGAGAGATGGAATGCATATATGTGTGTGACAGATGGAATGCATATATGTGTGAGAGAGAGGGAATGCATGTATGTGTGTGAGAGAGGGAATGCATGTATGTGTTTGAGAGAGGGAATGCATGTATGTGTGTGAGAGAGGGAATGCATGTATGTGTTTGAGCTTTAATGCTATGACTTCACCCACCACTTTCCTGAATTCCAAGCAGAATAACCAAAACACTCACAATACCTTGAGTGCTTGAGACACGTGCTCATAGTGTCATACTCCATATCACACTATCAGCTGATTAATAAAGGGATGGTTAATAATGGTGACAGCAGTTTAAGTTGCAGGTATCTTATTCACTAACAAAATACATATTAATAAAAATGAACAAGAGTATTTACTGCTGGTGAAAAGGAAGGGCAAGGGGAAGCTGTTCATTTTGTATTAATTCACATACCTATTTTTTACGTTTTCCATTTTTAAATGTTGACTTGTATAAATAGTATTGCTTACATATACACAAAATCATAAATGGTTGCATAAAACAGCCATATCAATCTTATATAACAATCTTTTAGTAGTACTGACAATAAGGATCTAGTAATTCAGTTTTCTAGTCATGTCATTTTCAGTCAGGTAGTACTGGGGCTCAAGCTGTTAACCTTTCCTTCTATTTATACACAGCAATGGTAGGAGTGACATGATATTTCACAACAGAGACGTACGGTTTTATTGTAGGCAGACAGTCCAGCGCTCTCATCAGTATGATCTCAACGTGTGTCTGACCTCTCTGTCCGACTCCACCTCCACACATCCACCTTAATGGGGACAAACTGGTGCACACTGATTATAGTACCATATAATTTTGAGGGGGGTGGGGGAATTGCATGAACTGGTATTGCAGTAAAGGCTTGGATACAGCTGACCTGGAAAAAAACCCACGAAGCTCTCAGTTACATGTGCTGAAATGTCTGTCACGTAATCAAAGGGCCTGTATCTCCTTCAGGAGCCTGACCTGAACAATTTAAAGACTCTATGTTTAAAAAAAACCCACCAAAAATACAAATTAGAAGATGACTGTTATCCTTCCTGGACAGTGATCACCTGTGTTAAACACCAATGTTTTGAATGTGGTACACCTGGATTTATCTATTCTGTGTGTGGAATTCTTAATATCCTCAAAACATGCTTTGTCTCAAATAAGAACTTCTGACAGCTACTCGTGGAGTAGAGAATACATTTAAAAATACATTTATGATTTTTTTTTTAAGATAATTGTGTTCTTGCTAATATGTATCAAAACTGGAGACATATCATGGAAGTTATGGAAATGGCAATGTGAAAAGCAAAAAGTTACACAGGTCCATTAGACAAAAATAATGTGAACCAAGCAGAATTCAGCAGCTTATCAAATAGAGTAGTATTTTCTTTATGAAGCATGTGTTGTCATGGAGAACATGTTCCTCCAATTTCCTATCATTTCAGATCCAATTTGTTGTAAACAGAACCAAAGCAACAAATTCTGTGCCCCTACCAATTACTTACGGACTGCAGTATTAGGATTTGTATTATGATGATGATGATGATGATGATGATGATGATGATGACGATGATGATTGTTGTTATTATTATTGTTGTTGTTGTTGTTATTGTTATTAATATTGTTATTGTTGTTGTTGTTAATTGTAGCAGTAATGTTGCTATTTTACTGTTTTGTCAATAATAATATCATCAAAACATTGTAAAAATCACTCGTGTACATAAAACAATCGCAAACGTTCACAGTTCGTGCATGTATTCAGGTGGGAGTGTATGAAAGTGTGGATGTGTGTGCACTGTGACGTCAGCACGGAAGTGTCCGCTTAACACTTGCATGTGTGTAGCGTCTGATCTTGGCGGGCCGGTGTGTGTGTGTGTGTAAACAGCTCCTCTGCTATGTCACTCTGCCTCCTGCCACAGCTGGTTCCTTCTATTGTTCTGACCCCGGGGGTGGAGAGGAGGTTCATCACAACCTACCGTGTGACATCTCTCCTGGGGTACCGCCCGTGCGACCTAGCGCGTCACCTCTTCAGCACACACACACACACAAACACACTGCTCATCTCTATACGTCACTCCTGCAGCTATAGCAGTCTGTGACACTGATCCCCCCCCCCCACACACACACACACAAGCATTCCCACACATACATATACACTGTCATAGCAACTAAACATACAAATAGGAATAGCACAGGGTCACTGAAGAAAGACACTGACTAGGACTGGCATTCTGTGCCTGCATTGTAAATAACTCCTTGGTATTTGTTTTTGTAATCTGCGAGGCATTCTATTAATGCAGTCTATTATTGATGAGATCCACATAGAAAGTTCTCAACTTCTTCTGCCAGCCAGACCACTTTGGTAAGACACTGGCTGAGGAAGCAGGAATGCTCCTGGTGTTTTAATTAACATAAAAGGGTCGATTTCTTTCGAGGTGCTCTGACTCAGCCTTTGCAACTTGCTGTCAGTGTGTCTCTCCCAGTGTCTCCCTCCATCTCTCCTTACTGGTAGCTCAGTGAAAAACAACCACAGCATAGATGCACCCAATTTCAATCACCCTCTGGATTGTTCTAACAGCCTCGCAGACAACGACCACAAGGAGGAGAACACTATAGATGCTTGCATGACCTCTCACACTGCAAACATCAAGCCATTTATTCCCATGACCTGTTAGACCTGTTGACCTCTTGCATGAACTTAATCTTGTTCTTAAGCGTTATTATTTGACCAGCCTTGGAGGTGATAGACACTGGCATGATTCGACTTGGTTCCCCATAGCTCATATAGACCATATCTTGAAAACTGAGGACCTCTATCAAATTCATGATTTGTGTAATGACTTTGAAGAGCACTTCTGCAGATACTGTGTGGAGATATTGTGAAATACTGCAAATTCACACTGCTTCTGGATACCAGCAGCACAGAACAATACCCTTATGCACTCTACTCTAATGGATTTGACAAGATCCATGCCTAATGGATCTATGGATCCATGCCTATAGGATCGAATGAGATATCAATCAAGGCAATTGAGGTCACAGTGCCTGGCACACACTGTGTGTATATGCCATGCCAATAAAACCAAACCATTAGGCGCTTTAGGAGTTTGTTCTGACACAAATTCCCTGTTAGGGGTTCTTCATCAGTCTGAGTCTCACACGCCAGTCAGAAAAGACAATCGTTAATGATCAAGAAATGAGGACAGGACAGTGCTGCTCATGGATCAGTCACCTGATCATCAATTACCAGGTCATAAACATTTCTCAAGGTATCATTTCGAGACTATTTCAGTCAGTCAGTGCAGCATGAGATCCTGAAACTCAGTGTCCTTGTCGGGATTGGTCTAGAAGGACTCTAGGCTCAGCCTGCATCTCCACCTCCTCTGGTTCATCTCGAGATGAATCTGGAATGGCATCCAATTGAAGTGCAACAAAAGTAAGAGACATTCCTCATGTGGGACCCACACCCTAATACGTACTTCACCCTTCCCCTGAAATTGGTCCAATCCCAAAATGAGTGGGTGAGTGACTCGAGAACTAACCGGTCACCTCTAGGCTATAATTTTGTCTTTGAAATTCTATAATGAGAGACAAATGGGTATTCATGAATGTCCTAGTGTAACCACTTGAACTGCCATCCAGTTCCATGTTTTGACCTAGGATCTGGTGAACCATGGTTTGATTACAACCTGAGCATATAAGCACCTGGTATGTACAAACAGGTATCTGGTACACCACAGCTCGATCAGGGGAGGGTTGTGGCTCTGTGGAAACCCAGACCAGGGTTCCAATTTCCATGTGTAGAAAACCAAACAGGGTTTAAGTAGGCAACATATAACACAGAGGCCTCATAGAGGACACTTGACCATGCCCCTGCGGCCATACTGGAAAAAACATGTATTATTCTGATTTATTTGGGAAAATGTGAATCGTACATTTATAATTTTCATCTCTCAGGTATATGTGATTTGAAAACTTGCTGCTGAGATTCTTTAAGACTCTTACTCTTTCCTGTGTTACCAGTTCAGTGTGTTCAGTTCTGTTCAATCTCTGATTGCTAACTGAATCACAGGGTCATGGGTGCCCATAGGGTCTCAATAGGTCTGGAATGCTAAGGTTAGCCCATCTGGTCTGATCCCATAGAAGAGCTCTTGTAACAATAACTGCTAAAAAGGCTTATTTTGACTGTGATACAAAGGTGTCAGAACACACACGGCATCTGAACTGGAGCATGAAGAAACGGGAGAATGTGGCTTGATGTGATTCACATTTTCATTGCCATCATGTTGATGGCTGAATGCTGTTTAGACTTGGCCTCCAAATACCCCAGAACTCAATCCCGAAAAGTATCTGATACACAGAGGCCCTACCTTGCACTTAAAGAACCTGCTGCTAACATCTAAATGACAGATAACACAGGACACCTTCAGGGATATTGTGGAGCCAGTGACTTCATAGGTCAGAGGTGTTTTTGGTGACATGAAGAGGACCTGCACAATATCAGATAGGTGGTTTTAGTGTTCTGGCTGATGGGTGTACACAGCACATGTTAGAAATATGAGATTAAGATAGACTCAAGTTTAAATATGAAGAATGTTAAACGAAGCTAAAGCATGTAGAAGCCTACATCTTCACCATCACTCTCACATTCACCTCCACTGAGAGCAGATTCAAGTACAAGAGCTCAGATCTACGGGTGATACCATAAAACCAAACAGACGTAGTCCTTCAATTAAATGTTAATGTTACAAATTTTAATAATATCATTAAAACATTTATGTTTCATTCCTTCACAGGACAGGTGCATGTGTAAACAGATATGACAGCTGACATGCATGGCCTTATTGCTTTTAAAATATGAGAGCGAACATTGGCATGAACACCGCACGTACCCGATAAACCATCTTACATATGCGTGTGGACACACACACATATATCTAGTGCCCCAACCATCTTTCCATCCTTCCCTCTCAGGTAAAGATCCAGTTTCTTGTCCCCCAAGCTGGGTCCTAATATAGATCCAGCTCTTCTGGTCTAGTGGAAAAACTCACCCTGTCGTGCATGCATGGAGTCGCGTTACCTCCACTGGTGGACCATTCCTGTTATTATGTGCTCTCAGACCAACAGTCGGAACCAGAAAGCATCCACAGGCCCCTGTGCTTGGCCCGGCTCTGGAGTATCAGCCAGACTTTACAAACAATTCTTAAAGTGGTGCCAGTGATCCGCATCCATTCCCCCACCAAGGATCTGTCGGTGGAAAACTTTATGGCAAAGCAGAGGCCTTTGTGAGGGTGGTAAAAGAGGGGTGGGTTTGTCTGCACTGTGCCGGATGGGAGAGAGTGACCTCGCCAAAGTACGGTCGCACACTACGTGCACCTGGTATCAGGGAAACGAGGTGAGCAACATTTGTAATGTTCAGTTTATTACAGTTAAGAGGAAAAGGCTGAGGTCTGACGAGAAATATTTTGTCATTTCAGTGCGACAGACTGACTACACATACACATGCTGCTTTATTTTTAGGTATGATTTTCAAAATCTTTCAGTAGTTTCCTTGGGATAATTATTATAACTATTAATTTTTGGAATTTCTTTCCTCCAACTTGTTTAAATACTATGAAACTCTAACCATGTGCTGAAGGTCAAAGGTCATTAGGGACCTCCAAGCAAGTTCCAGGTAAAATGTGGGTCCTTCCACAGATCCTGAGACCCTATGAATACAAGTCATGTCACAGGTCCAGTATCCTAGACTTAGACTAAGCCTTAGTCTAGACCAAAAACAATTTACTGTGCTGAAACATCACTGTCACTGCCATTTTGTATTAGTGGGTAAAAAAACTGAATTGCTGAAGTCCACAACCACTTTGTCCTTTAGCACAGAAAAAGCATGTAGGGCCACTGAGGGCAGAGCTAAGCTCTGTGGAGGGCAGTCCCTGACCCACCCTCTGCCGGTTTGCTTAAATGTTTTCTCACTAGCTCCACATTAGCTGATCGGTTGCGTGGAGGAAGAAGCTGGTGGAAAGATGAAGAGCTTGAGATCATTTTAATATAAATGAGTGAAGCACATGAAGAGTCTGAGGTCACCCCAGTCCACCCAGCACTGGTCGCCATACCAGCCAATTTCTTGCTGAATCATCCGGTGTGGAACTGAAATTCTCTGAACAGGACTCGGTGGGGGGGGGGGGG
>JAOXYF010000012.1:13356499-13376360 GCA_028565775.1 Sternarchorhynchus goeldii | reverse complement strand
GCTCTTTTCACTTCCTAAAAGTGTCACAGACCATATGGGAAATCCCTCCTTTTTCCTCCATCGTACGAAACTCGGACTGAGTCCAGTGAATACATTTCAGCTCCCCTGTCTCGCTCTCTTATTACACACACATGCACAAAATAAATGCGGACCCTGCTGAGCAATGTTACAGCTTGTTAACACGCAAGTACGTTAGATCATGGAGAAATGTAAGGACACTGCATAAACATGTGCACCGAGCACATCTTCTTCTAAACACACACACACACACACACACACACTGATAAACGCGAGGCCCATCATTTCATTTAACTCTGGTGTCCTCTTATCCACTCACCTGTTTCCTCTCTGGTCCTGGACCTTACCCTGCTCTCGGTTATGAGCTTAGACATCCTTCCCATCTCCTTGTAACCAACTTTGTTGTCATTTTCCAAAAAAGAAAAAAAAAAGAAAACAGTGCCAGCTCCTCCTGTCCGTGCAGCACGTTCTTGTTTACGACTCTCGGCTGTGAAAGCGTGCTGGTGTTCGTATGAAGAACACTGCCCTGCTTCCAGTAGCCGCCAAGGCTGTACTGTATGTGTATGCAGGTAGAAACCAGTGTCAAACATTTGCAGAGAGAACAGAGAGAAACATCTGCAGGGTCGTTACATGTATGCATCAATTTCGGCCAAAGACAGTTGAGTACAAAGCTAGACATAAAAGCAAAGTCAGCGGCTGTGCTAAACATCATCTGATCCACACCAATCTCAGATTAGCTCCCTGCAGACGTCTCTCATGTACAAGGAGTACTAAGGTTAATGTTTCAGGAGGATTACCATCGCCAGTCAATAAATAGACATGATGAGTGTGGTGTACACATACACAGATGTGCTGGCCAAGTAGCTCTGCTATCTAAGGCTGAAAGCTGTCTAGACTGGGTAGAATAAGGTGGTTAGTGACTAATTCTAGGTAGTACTATATGAAGTGCTCAGCACATAAAACACACAATTATAAGCTGTCTAGACTAGGCCGAATAAAGTAGAAGGTAACTAGATTATTTGTGGGTAGTGCTGGATGGTCAGTGCACACACACAAACACACACACAAAGGCACACACACACACACACACACACACACACACAGAGAGAGAGATATAGCCTTTGAACACATTATTACCAAGTACATTAACGTGACTAAAAGCAAATTTTCTGAATTTTCTGAATTCTGAATTCAGTACATTTTTATATCCTCAACTATATATACACACCCCACAGTACAATTAGTGGTGGATGATGAAGAGCGGTGGATGTTGAAGGTCTGTGATGAGAGTCTTGGCTGAAGTTCTTCTTCCTTTTTTCATTCATCACAGCAGAGCTGATTTACACCCTGCCTGATTACTGCAGTGGTGACAACACATTTATCCAGACAGTAAAAATGGTCTGACCTGTAAAACAGATCTGACCTGGTTTTTTTTTTTTGGCACAGGAACAATATCAGCACAGATCCGGGTTCCAAATCTGGACTAACACCGTACTGGCATCAAACCGGAGATCAGATATAGGTCAGATCCACAATTAATCAAACCGGAGATCAGATATAGGTCAGATCCACAATTCTTATTTCAGATTTGGATCAGTTCTCAACCAGATTTGAATTATATCTATCAATTCAGTTGCATGAAATTTAGTTTGAATATTATTTGCAATTAATTCACACAGTTAAAAATGTTTCTTCACAAAAAATGTTTTCCTGTCGCTCAATATGAGCTGTGAAAATGGTCTTTTGCTGTCTGCAATTTGCTGGATTACATGTACTTGGATTGAAAACTATTTAACACAACTAGTAATGCATGCGTGCAGGCTCGAGTGTCTGTTCCTTTGGGTACCGGGCTGTTGCAAGGACGTTACAAGCAAGGCTTTCATCTTATAGAATGTCGCTGATTTGCAATTGGTGTTTTACCGAGTTGTACAATCAGCATATCTGCTAGTTCACAGACTTCTAATTTAGACTAATAAAGACACTGCAGTGGACTTTGGTTATGATATTAAGGAATGTTCCTGTGGGGTAATAAAAATTCCATGGCCGAGCTTCTGAGAACCTGATATGGTTCTGCTGAACTTCAAATGTAACGCTACACATGGATTTCCCATAGCACACGTGTAGAGCTTACAAGGCAAAAAATCTCTTAAAGCTTGAAAAATAATTTTTTATTATGTAGAGAATAGACTAATCCAAAAATCTGTTTTCAACGTTGTCTGTTTGTAGTCATACGTACGTATAGTCATGCATACATATGAACAACTCTAGGCCTATAAAAAAATGTATCATTATTATCTGCAAATGTTAAGTGATTTGAGAATTCTAGAAAAGATGGAATGCGGAGGACTAAGACTGATTTACCAGCACCATATAATTGCACTCTGGATTTTGCATTCTAATCAAGTCTGGAATGGGTTTGTGAAGGAAATGTGAAATATGGGTTGAACAGTAGGCAGATCTGTTCCAGAGTCGTGGTGAGTTCCACTATACCACACACACATGTCCTGCTGGTCCAATTAGAAGTCATAATTAAACATTAAAACATAATGTGGCCTAAATAATTTGTAAATATATTTACTCCTGTTTAATTTTTCTCTAATAAAAATGCATTGTTTCTTAAGGGCCTTGACAAGGTTGTAAATGTATAGTGGTTATTATACATTTATAATATGTGAAAAACATACATATGTAAAATACATTTACATTACCAAATAACAAATCTACTTACTGTATTAATAACTACCTTATACCCGATATAGTTACTGCATTAATAAATACTACATACCAGGTTTACCAACTGTATTAATAAACATATATACACAAGCTATACTTGGTGTATTAATAAATACAATTTACCAAATCCAGACCAACTTACTACATGAGTAAATAAAGAACATGCATTCAGCCTATCCTTTCTTATAACCACAAGGATAATGCTCATCAGATACCTTCATAAGCAACATAAGGTACTGATTATGACTCAAACTGACATCTGCCAGGCAACTGACATTAATAATAGTGCGAGGGTATTATTAATATTAGAATTGGTGAGGTAGCGTTCTCCAGAGGGAAAAACGAAGCTGCATTCCTCCACCAAACCAGCAGCAAACGCCAGTGCCCTGGAACCTATTTACTCTGTGCTCCTGATTGAGCAGTGTGATGTGTGTGTGTGTGTGTGTGTGTGTGTGTGTGAGAGTGCATGCACTTGCCTCAGTGAGTGGTCTGAGCACTGCATGAATATGCATGTGTGTGGCCAGTTTAGTTGGTCCATTGGGATGGGTGTGTGAAGAGACTGACATGGCCAGCTGCTGCCCAGGGAGGCGGGTGGTGTGGGTGATATGTGGCAGGTTGGCACAGTCGCTTGGCCCACACCCGGGTAATCCCAAACTCTCCCGGGTGCTGAAACGGGAGCCAGGACTACCCCTCTGATCCCCTCCGTCTGCTAAACCAATCCAAGGGACTGAAGCATGGGGCGGGAAAGGGAGAGCGAAGGATGGTAAAACGAGGACTAACTGGGGACTTGTTGGTACTTAGCCTCTATTTCCTGAATTATCCCAATTATGTCTGAGCAGCAGTGATTAGTACACCATCACAGCCACGGGAGAGAAAGTAACAAGGGGGGAGTGGGGGTGTGTAGTGAGAGATGACCTGTGTTGAAAGAGAGAGATAGTCAAGAGAGAGCACATGCTGAGGTGTTGAGAGAGAAAGGGAGAGAGGTAGGGGGAGAGAGGGAAATCGCAGCTCTAACCAATGGACATGTTTCAGGACTGACCCAGGAACGTGCTTCATCAGTCACTGGCCTTGGGAGCATCATCTGATAATACTGTAATGCTATCATATGTTCATTTGTGTTATTATTGGCTGACCGTGTTTTTCATAAAACACGTCTGTGTGTGTGTGTGTGTGTGCATGTCCTTGAGTGCGTATGCAGGGCAGGCATGTGTACGTGGTGGCGGTGTGTGTGCTGAGTAAATGAGTCGAGGGCAGTAAGAAAATTGTTGGAGAAGTAAATGGCAGGGACAAAGTTCATCAGAGAAAATGATCCGGCTGCGTCTCGAAAGGCTGGGACAATCGTGAGCTGCTTCTGCAATCATCAACCACCATGTAGGGGAGGGGAGAAGAGGGCAGGAGTGCACAGGGAGATGCTCGGACAGAGAGAGCAGGCTCACTCCCTCCCCTCTCACCCCTGCGTTGGTGTGAGACGGCTAATGAACTGTGATGCCTTTTCCCTCTGACTTAACTTTCGATCCTTTATGTCATTTCTCCCCATGTTTTTGTTTGATTGTTTTTATACGATTCGGTTCAACATTGCTTTATTAAGGCTGCAATTCATATTATTGCTGCAGCGAATTAATATAAACAAAAGGACCAATAAACAGGAGTAGAAAAAAGCCCATTATTTACAAAATAATGAATCATTCATCAGCAATACTGACCCACACACAGCAAAAATTAAAAAACCTGATTGTGTCTTAGGCTGGGATACTATGGTAAAAATCTTGTGCTTACATACTCAGCCCACTCTTCTCTCCCCAGTTACAGGCCAGAATTTCTTTATTACTGTAATCTCTTTTTACCAACCCCCCCCCTCTCTCTCTCTCTCTCTCTCTCATTGTTTGTGACATTTTTGTGGAAGTGAGTGCAGGAAGCTGTTGTTGTGTACAGGATGCTCCTTCCACGCAGTACTCCCTCTCATCTAATAACTTTAACACTTCTCCTTCCCACAGCCATACACAGCCGCGACATACACATTTCCCTTTCCTCTGAGAGAGAGAGAGAGAGAGAGAGAGAGAAAGACAGGGACAGAGAGAGATGATAAGCACTTTTAGACCTACAAACTGGAATATTTTATTCTTACTCCTCTACTCATTTTGGATCGATGACATGGTAAAGTACGTATTTAGTGATATAAAAAATACTCTGGTGAACAATATAGAGCATTAGAGCATAGTATTTAATAATGACTCTGACTTCAGCTATACTGTAAAACACACACAAAAGACTTTTTCAATCCCAGTGAAAAGCCAGAGCAATATTCCTTGAAAAAGGGTTTTTTAGTAAGGGTACATGAGTCCAAATGACAAACTTCTAGCTTGTAACTATTTTCATCTTAAATTGCCTGCTTGTCTGAGACACCTTCTGCTATTTTTAGCAGAAGTCATCTTGCTAAGTCAACTGTGAAATATTTTCTAGGTGTGCTGCAGAGTGAAATCTCTTGGCTGTTAATTGTCTTGTTTTATATTCACAAGATTCAAACAGTAGAACACAGAGACAGAGGGAGAGAGAGAGAGAGAGAGAGAGAGAGAGAGAGAGAGTATGCACTGGATAAGCAATGGTGATATAAGTACACTGCAGATGTGTTGATAAGTTGGTAAATCATCCATGATCTTATTTTAGATCAGAAGGGCATGCCCAGACATGAATGTGTGGGTGTCCATATTGTGACATCACGCTCCATCGAAGCCCAGATCCTTCATCATTCATGGTTTCAGACCCGTGCTGGGTTTTTTTTGTGAAATACAGCCAATGCCTCCATGTACTGTTCATGATTCATCGTCCATTTGCTTCCAGGAGGCACAGGAACGGCCTCTGGCACGTGTACCAGTGCCTAGTGGACAAACACCTACTTGATGCAGCTATTTTAGGCTCAGCGAGGGTTAATCACTGATGGGCCCAGATGTGTTCAGGTAAGGTGACCTGCTTGTTCATGCTGTGTGTTATTAATGGGGAAACGCTACACAGCACTCTTTATTATACCTCTATGTCCTCTGCTTATGTCTTTCTCTCCTGCTCCATTCTCTCTCTCTCTCTCTCTCTCTCACACACACACACACACACACACATGAAAAGAACCAAACACTAGGAACTAAATGACGAGAACAGAGGAAACGGGAAGATTTTAAGAGTGAGATTGGAGCGCAGGAACTTTAACACACACACACACACACACACTCATTCAGAAGTATCCACAGACAGACGTGTCCGCACACACACACACGCACATGCAAAAATTAAAAAAAATTTTTTAAAAAAAGTGACAGGAGGTGGGGGTGGAGGTGTGTGTGTGCAACAGGATGTTGTTTGAGCTCCAGTTCCTGTTTTCCTCCCGTTTCCCAGTGAGCAGCTCCACTGCAGGTGCACACAGACAACCTCCCCCCTCTGGGTCTTTCCAGCAGCCCAGCTCATCCTTTTGTGTGTGTGAAAGCCATGTCTCTCACCATCACACACACTCTCTCTCAGACAATGACTTCTATTATTAGTGCTACATGAATTACCTAGATAAAGAGTCTTTTTTTTTTTTTTCCTTCTTCAACGGGGCCTGCTGCACGTTATATAATGTCTTCATGTCTTTTTGCTTTGCGTTTTTATTAGAAGTCTCCACGTCCGACTGGGCCCCGGGCTGATGGACTGCTGCCTTTATGTTTGGCCACCGTAGCGTGAGGCACTGGGGCTTTGCGATGGTGCTGTGCACACGACTCATTTCAGAAACGCTTTTAACCAGCCGTGATTTCCCAGTGCGCTCCCTGCACAGCAGTGAGGCCCCCCAGTTACCGCAGGCCCTCGGCCCCTAAAAAGAAAGAGTGAACTGATTCACCAGTTCATTGCCTGAAAAGGATAGGTTATGTTAAGAGACTGCCTTCAGCGCTGAAGGGTTCAGCTCAGGTAGACAGGCCTAAAGAGCATGGAGATCTAAAGAAGGACAGAGCATACAGGGAGCAGGGAAGAGCTGTATTTTATTACAAATCATCCTCCCATTTTTTTAAAGTGCGCTCATAACTGTTTCCATGACATCAGCTGTCAATATGGGAAGCCAGTTGCTTATATTCACAAAGTCAAACCAGGTCATGGAAAAGGCAGTAAGCCGCACACGCCCACGCACGCACACGCACGCACGCGCGCACACACATGCATATATACGGGGACGGGATGAAAACGTATGGAACTTAAGTCCACGTGATCCTGCGCTGAGATATAAGAGTAGTTCTGTCAAAGTCTCTCCACACTGGAAGAGAAACAGCAGGTCATCAAGAAACAGTGACACAAACATGTGCGTTAAGAGATGCATGGTGCCAGATAAACCATGAGAGATCTAGAGACCAATACCAGTCATTTCAAGCTCCAATATATAGCTTTTAAAATGCTTCTATTTACACATCATTGTATGTAATCTGCTACTTTTGTTGGCATTATTCTGTTATCTATAAATATCACTAACTCGAATTTTCCACTACACAAGGAAAAAATACTGTAAGGGAACACTGGACAGTGGCCAGATGTGAAAGGTCTTCAGAGTGAGAGATGTGTGAAATGAAGTGTGATTCTTAGAAATGTCACCTTTCACCACGGGTCGAGCCAAAGGGAGGCTCAGTGGAACCTTTGCTGATCGGATCTGCGTTTACTCCAGGCGCTCTCTCTGACGGCACAGGAAGCAGTGTGACGTGAAAGAGTTTACCGGGTAAACAAGTTTGCTGGCACAAGCAAAAAAAAACACAAAAAAAACTGTTTTGTAAATAAAACCCCTGTGTTTTGTTTTGTTTAATCAAAGGGTGATGATCCTGAAAAAGGAAGTGGTGCTCCCCACTTTCAACCCTTGGCTGCTGAATGTCTGAAGACACAACAGCTGATCTGAGATCAGGTTTCCCGTCTACATATTAACATTCATTAAACCAACCCTGTACCCCAGTAACCACAGGTTACATTAGGACAATGAATTCATGTTCATTCAAAACATTATGAAGCCCCTCATGAATTGAGAACAATATTAAGTTAAAGGTTAAATGCACATGATTTATGTAACTGTGATTAAGGGAGGGGAACCTCGAGTGCCCCACCCTCTAACACACAAGATAATTCTTATTCCATCACAAATCCACAAATCTTCTTTTAGACTTTATTTCCTCTTCAAACCCTGGTTTACCCAATTCATTGCATGCTGAAATCATACTTATGGATAAAAAGTTTTGTTCTGTCCGTTTGCATGAAGTGGTGGAGATCCATCGCCACTCTCATTGAACACATCCTCTCCAGAGGAGTGAGCGTGACTATGAAATTCTTAAAAATGGGTCTCTGTGTGTGTGTGCGGTGTGAGATATGTTTATGCATCCCAGATCTTCTCTGAAACCTGGAAACCGGAAGGTCAGTCAGGCCTTTGCAGCTATAAATAGGCCACTTTTCAAACAGGCCAGTGTTGGGGTTGAGTTCAGAGGAGAGAGACGTGTGTGGAAACAGCCAGTCCAGTGCAGGTGGTGCCCAGGAAGACCCCAAGGCCCCAAGGTCCCCGGTGCCTTTCCATGAGTCTCGAGCAAACTCAAGCAATTTTCAGGAACTCGCCTGCTGACGAGCTGTTTTGACTAACACACCGTCAACCCCCTGCCCTACCCTGCCAGTGGCTACCGTCATATGCATGCATGTATCCCTTCTCTTTAATAGTTACAACGTCCTTAACGGTTCAGCAGGTTCATCCACATCCCACATAAACTGCAGAACAATGCTACTACGTGACTGGACGCAAACCCCTCCGAAAGACAGGCCTTTGATTAAACGCTGGCCCGAGACCAACACGTCACACGTTAATTCCCGTCTTTCCTGCGTCTGGGAGAAGGGAAGCACAGCAAGCCGAAAACCTTTCACTAAGCTACTGTCATCACAGCTGTGTGGAGAAAAACCGAAAATATTCACCCAAACTCCTTACACACCACTGAGCCGCCATTATGCTTTCAGAAAATCAGGTGCATTGCATTAATATAATAATAATAATGAGATTAATATAAGGTTTATATTAAGGTCAAATAAAATACAATCTTCCAAGTTGTTGACCATTTTATTTCCCTCCAGAATAGAGACACATAAGACATAAACCCGCAACTCTATGAATTTTGGATGAGGCTTTAAAGGCTGTCAAAGGTGCAGTTTAGCACGTAGCTTCCTTTATATATCCAGGATGTAACACACAAATAGAGGACAATATAAAAATGTGACAAAATTTCAGAAACATAAGTCCCTGCTCCCTTTCCAGGAAGACAATTTATCATGTTTCCTTAGACCGTATGAATCTGTGCACCGGAGCACAACGATTACAACACATCAACACAAAGATAAAGACAGTGATTAAATATAGATTTAATCTGAAGCCTGTGATGCATTGAAGATGAGGGAACATGAACAGCTTCTTGAATAGGCAGCTCAGGGGTCCATCGGGGACGGTAACGTGATCAAGCTCCTTTTCCTACTGTGAAGAATCCATACGAGTCTGCACACGTACATCGCATCCAATCACCCACTTATTAGTACAGGAGCCGACACTCACTCGGTCATTAGTACAGGAGCTGACACAGGCACACTCTAGAGGATCGAGATCAGCCATTAAGTCATCTGATCATTTGTCAACTTTATTTTCGTCACTGTGCGTTTTTGCTTCAGGGAAACATTGTCAGAATGTGATGAAGTAACAGTTGCAGAGTGAAACTTTTTCAAAAACGTAGCATTTCATGGGGGGGGGGCGGGGCTGCAGCAGAGGCGTCTTCGGTATGATCGATATGAAAAAAAAGAAGGTAAACGTTAAAGAAAACATTCGGAGGAGTTCACACAGGTCGCTCAAGAAAACAGTGAACTTCACACAAAAATTCTGAAGGATGTTTTCAGACGGAAACGAAAGTTTTATAGAAAATTTACAAAGAGGTTAAGGGAATTTGTTGCTATGGATGACAATCTGGTGTCTGTAACCGAGAACTTTCATTTTTGTTGCCTTCAGTTTCTGGAGCTTCTCCATATCGTTACGTCTCGCTACGTTTCGGTCACTGAGCTTTACAGTCCAGTTTGTGACTACGTGGACAGTTTGAACTTAAAACGTGCAACTATTGCAGGTTGGTTAGCCTCAGATTTCTCATACAGCTAAACATAGTGTGATACAGATGTTAAATAAGCAAGTTTTACATTATTTGGAGTATCTGCAGTGGTGATAGTAGCAGCAATAGTGGAAGTAGTAGAGACTTTAAAAAAAAATTTATTTAGGCAACAAAACCAAATACAATTTGAGGGGGAAAAAAAATTATAGATTGAAAGAAAAAAATATAAAGAAAATTATTTCTCAATTTAATGACTAGCTTTCCTGCATCGGTGATCTACATACCGTGTTTTCTCAAACCCACAGATATGACAAGTTCATTAATTAAAAAAAAAATAAAATAAAAAAAAATACAACTTTATATGTGATTCCACATAAAACTACTGTTCTCTTTATGTTATGACATGTCAGACAAAAGAAAACTGGACAGCCTATCGTGGACCAACGTATCCTGTGAGAAAATCATCAGTGAGGACATGGAAAAGAGAGAGAGAGAGAGAGAGAGAGAGAGAGAGAGAAAGATCTGACTTTGACAACAGCAGAATAAAGTAGAGGAAGCGGAAACAGGAACTCTAGCTGGAGCAAATGATTCAGAATAAACGAGAACAAGACCCTGATGACAGAAAAGCAGACCTTACATAGATTAGATTAGTCATGTTTTCTATCTATCTATAGCTCTGGAAAAAATTGAGACTACTGATTTTTACTATTTTCTTTACACACACACACACACACACACACACACACACACACACACACGTGTGTATGTAAATCTCTGAAGAAGACAACAGCAGTGCTCTGTAATAAAAGATGCAGAGGTAGTCAAAACTGCAGTGAAGTACACAAGCTTGTTTTGTTTTTTTAAAACTACCCCTCTCTCACTTTTACTATATGTGAACATTCACATGTCACAACCAAATAACGTCTGCTCAGTAGTCAGCAGTGGCCCTGTTAGAAACTGACCACTAATGGCTGATAAAATTGTGCATGGAAACAGAAACGTTGTGTAAATGTAACCCCTTTAAAGTGCACCTGTAAGACAACTGTAGGGCGAGTCCAGATACAAGGCAGGTGTTTCTAATAAAGCGTCTGGTACATCCAACAGTCCGTTGTATCTCTTTGGGAAGCTTTTTCAAGTTGTTTAAAGGAAAATAGTCAGTCAGGTCCTGGTCATGTGCGGAAACAGAATTTACCAGAAAGCCAGATAAAATTATGATTGTCTAATTTCCCCATTCTTCTGTAGGTCGGCTAATTTTAATAACCTAATTACGGTATAAGACAGTTTGAAGGGCTTAACAGGGTGATGGCCGTGTGAAACCACCTGCAACAGAGCTTGGAAAGCGTCCCGTGGCCCGCGTGGATACTCCATTACACACCGGAGCGCATTCGACTGATTAACCAGCATTTTGACAGACGCGTCCGTGTGCATGAAAGTACCTGAGAAACGTTCAGAGAAACGCGAACATAAGCGAGACCGTGTTTATTTTTATTTGGGGTTTTTTTTTTGGACAGCCAAGGACGCAAACCTAAACCTAATGTAATCGTGACTACAGTTCCATCCCAAATTAGAATGCGCTTCTAATATAAGGGTACATCGATTAACGCCCATAATTCATTTGCTTCGCTGGTTACGCAATATAACTAGCGCTCGAATGATAATTTACCTTTTCAGTGTTATCCGTTGTGAGCACAGCAAGGGAGGTTGTCCATTTCTTATTCCGCAGATTTTTTTCCCCACGTAAACGATGAGATGCTCAGCTCGAGCGCTCAACTAACTTCCCTCACATGCAAAAATCAGCTGAAGTTAATGCTACGTTTGTATGAAACGCCTAATCTAGCCGGTCATGCTCGCTACACTTTTTAACAAATCATTCTATAGGCCTACTCTCCATTGCAAAAACACTATAAATAAATGAGATGCACCTATTTTCCATCCCACATACGTTTTTTGGCCCTCACCTGACCAACTTTAAGTCCCACCCACAACGCAATGCTAGTGAGTAGGGCAAATTCTATTACCGCAAATTATAACTTTTTTTACTCCGTATTCATGTCATCCGAGTCAAAAGATGCAGCAAAAACAGAAGGATAATGGTGAGTAATCACCTGCTATCGTTATTTACTTTATGTGAAAGGTGCCGTCACCCACTCACCTACCCAGTAGCTGAAGATGGCGAACAGAGAACACCAATTCCTAAAGCCTCCACACACCGCAACACAAAGCACTGTGGGTTTTGTATTTTTTTGTTTGTTTAATGTATCGTAGGTCTTTTCTATAAAGAGGCACAAATCAGGCTTCTGAGTCACGGTGAGACTTTCAGAGAAGTGTCAGCTACGTGTGTCCAAACTGTAATACAATATACACACAGACGCACTGTTGCGCGCGCGCGCGCGCACACACACGTACACACTGCCCCCCCCCCCATGCAAGCTAGTGCATACAAACAACTTAACACGCGCATACCTTAAAATTGAAAAGAAAATGTCAAGTTTTCAACGAGAAAAAAAAAACAGCAGTTACAATAAACACAGAAACTGCAAAACACCTCAAGACTGTTAATACATATGTACTTATATGCTGATATAATAAATCATCATCAATTTCCAGTTGAATTGCAGTTGAACACAGAGCGAGAACTCACTTCATTGGCTCAGAACAGAGGACTAGATGAAGCAACAGACCAAAAGATACCAATTACCCAGTTAATACACACATGCACACAAACACACAGACACACACACACACGCACTTCATGGAGGGTATGTGAACAGCAGACCTGCTACAACCACACCTATCAGACCTGCATTGAGGCAAAAGCTCGTTTGTTTTCAAGAATAGCTGATGAGTCTATAGTCTTCACTCTGGTGTGAAGATCACTGTAAAGTCACCGTTTTATAAAACTCCCCCCCCCCCTTTCTACACTGCCTCTGGCCAGTTTTATGGGTCAAATTAATGACCATCCCTATTTTTAGCACATTTAAAAACTGACCTGAGGTCAAGATTTTAAAAGCACCATGTACCAAAGCGCAGGAGAATAAAGAACTACTACCTTTGCTACTACATGACTTGAGAAGGAGAGATTGTCCTAATAATTTCAAACCCATTAAACCCACAATATACTCATCATGCACTCCAATGACACTTCCCAGAAACATCTGTTGAGTATATACACACACATTTATATAATATATAAATATATCTATATCGCTGTCTTTTTTGCCTGGTTTTCATGTTGACAATGTAAATGACTTTGTTGCAAGGGACTTCAACAGACAACTTTATTAAAAATCAACTGATGTTAAAACTGGCTTTGGACTGAGAGGACTGGCATGTTAAATAATGGTTGAAGTTTTTGATATATGAAATTCAGATTGGGATTGTTACACCCTCCTTCAGCACACGCACACAAACGCATGCATTCAAGCACACACTCATGCATGCACACGCACACACACTCCTGTCCCCTGCCCCAATCCGACGTGTTGCTAGGAAACGCCCTAGCCCACTTAGTTTCAGTCTCCACCCCCCAGCCTCTCGAGTCCCTCTGCGCTGTTGGCTGAGGTGGGTGTGTCTTACAGGTGTCAGTCTTGCGATTGGTGCTTTTTTTGTGGAATAGTCCCGTTTTCCCCTTTGGCGATAGGTCAGTTTCACCAACAGGAGGCATGTTCAGTTGCCGAGGATCATCTTGACAAAGCAAGCAACGTCTGTCTCTTTGGATTCGTGGTAGGTGAAAAATGGGTGTTGCTGCATGTAGAGAAAGTAACAAAATCAACACAGTTCAACAAGTAAAACAAAATATCTGAACACAAGTATATCCTGTCAATCTTCCAAAAATGACATGGACCAACAAGTGATGCTTCCAAGTTCCAGTAAGTGCTGGGATGAGTGATGTTAGGCTGACATCTAGTGGTCATAGAAGCAAATTGTAATGAAATGAGAAATATGGCAGACCACAAAACTCACCATGAGTTCTGTGTAGTTTGGCCGCTCTATGGAAACCTTCTTTAAGCTAAAAGAATAAACAAACAATAATAAAACAATATAACTACCCAGAAATGCAAGGTTTGACAATTTGTATAAGCCACACAAAGTATATACCACTCCAACGTGCAAGTCTATGACTATATATTTGACCGCTAGACATACAAAAAGCCTTAAAAACAGTGAATGTGAGAATACCAAGCCGATTCTACAAAAGAATCTAGTGAAACATGTTTAAGCATTACATCTGCACACCCTGATCAGGACCACATCCTGATCACAAACATTTTAAAGTCCCTCCCCTTGAGGCCGTTGTGAACTATATTAGTTACGCCTTGCGAAAGGAGAACACGCGAGTGTGTGTGTATGCGCGTGCGTGTGTGTGAGAAACCCACCACTTTGACGTGAAGTCCACAAAGTCGGGCGAGAAGCGGTCTGCAGGGAGCTGAGGTGACGGCTCTTCCACCACCTGCTTGAGCTGCTGGAAGGGCGTGCCCCACGAGTCGTACGGGAAACGCAGGATGGCCAGCTCGATCTGAGCACAGCCATACAAACAGTCAGGACACAGCGACGCACCACCACCACCAGCCACAGAACGACTACAGTGCCCAGCCAGTCACAGCACACACCTACACCACAGCTGCCACTCTCCTAGCACAGAGGTGTTTGGCGCACTAGACGGCTGGGACATATCCAATATTTAGTACATGCTGGAGGCAAGTAACTAGTCATGGATTCATGAACATGTCAATGATTTTCTAAAAATCTTAAAATACAGTACTGAAGTTGAACTTTTACCATGCATCACATCAGCATTCATCTATACCACCGAATCTTTTATCTATCAAGAGGAGACTTCATGCCATTGGTTTAATTTGCAATTGCAAACTTCTACCAGACACTGTATGCTAAAGAAAGGACTTCCAGATCTAGAAATGGATGAGGTTTGAACCTGATGGTACCCAGTGACCATTAGCACACCATAAATGCTGAATGAAGTCGAGCTCTGGTCTAGACACAGTCATCTACAGTCTCCTCCCACAAACACCAACCAATCAACAACGGAACCCACCATGGTGATTCCTAAACTCCAGATATCTGACTTGACATTGTAGCCTTTTTGATTGGTTTCTGGGTTTATCCGCTCCGGCTGCAAAAAAAAAAAAAAAGATATTAAAAACAAAAAAGGCATGAAAAACTAATAGTGAAACAAAACATTAGTAGAGTCAGTGGAGAGGAAGAGAGAAACGGAGAGAAGAGGTTAAGAAGCCAAAGTGTAAGATATCCCTTCTGTTCCTCAGAGCTTCCTTTTCCATTCATAAACTAATGCAGGAAGCAAACCACACACACACACACACACACACACACACACGCCTCCCTTGCTGTATGAAGTTCCCCTTCTCCGACAGCCATCTTAGTGTTCATTCATCGTGGACTAATTGAAGAGCGAGACAGGAGAGATAAAGGATGGCAGATGGTTTCTTCTGCCGTTGTTTACCGCCATGTAGGGCTTGCAGCCTGCGTCCATGGTCTTAGCCACAGAGTCCACCAGGTAGCCACTGATCCCGAAGTCACACATCTTCACCTGACCCTGCATGTTGATCAGTACGTTGGACGGTTTCACATCTACACAAAACACGGGCAGTAAGGGAGGGGAGGTAAGGTGGTGCAAGTGACTAAAAGAAATGCCCCATATCAAACGTCCATTTCCAACTTGTGCCAAATTGCCCGATTAACAAAATCTACCATCCAATCCGTCATTACTGCAGCAAAACTGGAATATTAGACCAAAGGAACCCAGACACAAACAGAAGGAAATATCAGTTGAAATATGAGTATTTTTTTCCCCCCCTCTTTTCTCAAAGTATGCATGTTTCGAAGAAAACGGATGGGTGGAGACTCTGTGACAACAACAGTGATGAGGAAACAGCTCTTCTCAAAATGGGTAGTTTATGCTGTCTTTGAATAAATTTTTTTGTTATTTATTTAAGGTACAACTCTTTTTCAAGAGCCTTAACAGCTTTTTTCAGGCTGTGCACATCTATTTAAATCATTCTTTGGGAAAGTTGCTGTGGCAGAAAATTTACTACATTGAGCCTCAGTCAACACAATAACACTTAAAAAGGTGTCCACGATGATAAAAGCACTGCAGTGTCCTCAGTTCAAGGGCCCAGGTATGTGTGCTCCCTACACCTGTTCAAGGGCCCAGGTATGTGTGCTCCCTACACCTGTTCAACAGAACCATCCGGAAGCGTTACGCTGATCAGACCCCCACCCCACCCACTCCTCACCTCGGTGGATGACGGACAGTCTACTGTGCAGGTGTTCCAAAGCCTTCACAATCTGCAACAGGACAGAATTCAGAAGTCAGTAAAACAGCTGCACACTTCCAGGTGGTGCATGGGTGGAGCAAAAGCACGCCTGGCCTTAGGGCTCCTTGAGTAAAGAGCTTGTATCCCCCTGACCCATATGTCCTGTTCTTCAGAACAAGCTTGGGGCAACAGTAAGGCAGGGTGAGGTTCTGCTCCAGGCTAGGCCAGCAGGAAAGAAGGATGAGTGTCTGCCAAGAACAGAAACTGGAACTTGTTTCCACTGTCAGTTAAAAAAAGCACAGTACCGTCGCATAGAAGAGAGAGAAAAGTAGACGAGCAAGAAGAATTGGGACGGAGCCAAATTCTCTTCCTCTCCCTCCCTAATCTGCTACAGCCTTCTCTCATTACGCAACAAGAAAATCTGGCATATTTAGTGGGCTATATATTAAAAACAAACATCCTATAGTTTAGCTGCATAAGACTTGCATTCAAATTGAATTGAAACTCTAAAGCCTACCATGTACAACACATGACCAAAAAAGCCCCAGTAGTTTCTCTACAAACATACCAGGAAATTCCTGTTGCACAATATATTGTTTGTTAATCACCCCACAGTTGTAGTCTTTGCACCACTGGTGCGACACAAACCTGTAATATGCAAATGAGCTCTAAAATGTTCTTTATCGGCTGGTGAAAGGATCGGCCTGATCTCGCACGCTCCTGATTGGTGCTCTGGGAGTGCGGTGATGAATCACAGCATTCACCCAGACCCACAACTGCAAATCACTTTATTGAAGATAAGGCAGGCCTATCTTTAATCTCATCACATCGACGGTTAACTAATACACTTGTGATGCAATGCAAGAAATAGCTCACAATGGTCCATGTTCATTGAAATCGAGTACAATCGAGCACAGATTTGGCCCGGAATGATGTGTGAACTACTTCTGACTCATGGTCTGATTCATGAAACTGTTGTAAAACGTCGACGCGAGCAGTGATTTGAGCACAACTGATGAATCAGCTTTAGAAATGTGAAAACAATGGCAGTGCATCAGTGTCTTATTTAAATATTGCAAAGGCACACCCAAACGGGCCTCTTACACACAATACTGGCATTAAGCGCATCCCAATTTAAGCAGGGCTAGTAAGAGGCAAGACTCAAAATGGAATATGAACAGACAGAAGAAAATAAAACCACAGGTTTACAAAGCAGCGTTAGGGGTGCTTGCCTATTTACAGTTAGCCGAAGAGCCGATCATGAATTAAAACACCCAGGTCTGCAAAATCCGTGTTGGAAGTGGTCAACCTCAATTGCCCAGCATTTATTACAAGGAATCCCATGTGCAATGTTGTTATTCTTTCATGACATTAAATCACGCTAAAATTTACATGTGATCAGGCATAACAAAGATCAATACACCAAAGATGAAAGTTATGCATGAACAAATACTGAACCTGTCTGTGAAATTAGTGCTCACTCATTTGACGATCAGATTCAAACCTGCACAGCTTTGATGTCACACTATAAGTGCGACATACATCAATCACACGTAACGGGTACAAATGCCAGTCGTCCACTCCCAACAACCAGGAGACAAGACCACATGCACAAAAAAAGCTCCAAGATGCCCTCGTGAGCATCGCCACCCGCGGCCCCGGCCCCACCCCAACACTCACGGAGACGGCCATCTTGCCCAGGATGTCTTCGGGGATGGTCATTCCCTTCTCGTGAACCTTCTTATAAAACTTATCCAGTGAGGTGTCCATCAGTTCCATGCAGATCCACACGTCACCCTGGCAACACAATCAGCCCAACAGGGATAAAAGGCCAGTTTTACGGGTGGGCGTAAACACCACCTTCTAACTTAGTACAGAAGTGGGATTTAGTGGAACGTATCAACAGATATCGTGTAGATCTTTACTTTTACATACAGCTTCAGCAGCCAGATATTAGATGGATATAAATTCTCCAGTAAACAACCAGTTTATGTGCAGTTATACAAGCTCTGAAAGAACGTTTGAGTAATACTAACAGGAAACAGCTTTCTCCACTGTATTCCACATCAAAATAAACATTTTAATAAATGCATTAAAATTCAAGCCTGAAATTGTATGAAGCTACTTTGCCACATACAAGTTTCTGGTTTTATGGACACGCAGTTAAGTCAGACTGCTGTGTCCATTTCACACGTTTGTGAAAAGCAAAACTACGCCTTTGAGAGCGGATATTTGCTGCCTCCATTTCAGTGGGTGTGGTGGAGGTGCTGCAGGTACCTCTCTGAAGAGTGCCCCGTAGAAGGTCACCGTGTAGAAGCAGTCCACCGTTCTCATGGAGATGTCCAGATCCATGAGCAGACGCTTCTGCTCCTGTGTGTTCACCGTCGCTCGGATTCTCTGCAAGTAGGTACGTGTGCGCACACATTTAGAAGAAGGACAACTGCACCAGGGTCACAGCCCACGAGACAGTCCAAGCCTTTCAGGAATTTTCAGGTAACAGAATTTTTCGACTAGATGCACCATAGAGACAGCATCAGACAGACAGCATCAGACATCTTCCACTGGAAGATCTTACGTTCTTATCTTTCAAAAATAAGCATCTTGTACTCTGCCCATCTATTTTGCCCCTCATCTGCTCTGGCAACGAGAAAAGCCAGTCTGAGCAAATATGTGACTATGCTAATGAGGCAGCAAGGCTTCAGTCAAGAGAGCTAGTCAGGACCAATCAGATTCCACTTCACTGAGTAAATATGTGACTATGCTAATGAGGCAGCAAGGCTTCAGTGAAGCAAGCTCGTCAGGACCAATCAGATTATACCTCCCTCACTCTCCCAGCGAATTTGAAGTGGGCGCAGACGTCTGCGCATCCAGCAAACCTGGAACTGAGAAGGATCCAAACTAGACAGGCCTCTGGGAACGCAACAGTTTTCAGGAGAACAGGCCGTGGCAGATGCCGAGCTTAACTTTCATACAGTCTTTTTGTTATTCTAATTGTGAATATGATTAAAAAAGTAATAAGCAATTAATTAAGTAAAAGGGCTTATATGTAAAAGTGAAAAAGGAATCCTGTAGTTTCCCGACAATCACAAATGCCTTTCCAGTTCTTGCAAAAACATGCATTGTGAAGCCACTCTTAAAGCTAAAGTGAAGGTAAACAAGGGTGGCACTGACCTTGACGGCCATGATCACACCACTGGGCACGTGCTTCATCTTGTCCACCACTCCATAAGCTCCCCTACCGAGCTCACTGATCTGCTCCAGGTCATCTGCTTTCACCTCAAAGTTCTACACACACACACATACACACACACACACACACACACACGCAGGCACGCACACACAACGATTAAGGAAAACGTCTGTACCAAATGATTCATTTAATCCTGTTCAAAATGACTCATTTTTTCAGAATGAATGTTCATTCCAAGAACTACATACATACATAAACACACACACACACACACACACACAAGTAGACAAACATGGATAATATAGAAGGATAGTCATTTAAAAAAATGATAGTTGTATAAAACACAATGTTCTGTCAGACAGGATTAATATGGGGAAAGACGTTCTTTCTGCCCTGCTGTTACTTGCTATGACTGGTTAGCAGTAGAAAGCTTTGAACCTCGAGGCCAAAATACAGGCCTGCCATAATCTAAGATCTTTTCAGTCCCCCCCCGCCACCCCCCCCCCCAAATTAAA
>JAOXYF010000012.1:13331523-13356485 GCA_028565775.1 Sternarchorhynchus goeldii | reverse complement strand
TATGACCCACCCTTATCTGACAACTACCATTAAAGTAAATTCAAACTCTGGGTTAAATTGTCAAGACAAAAAGCCACCATCTTTGCCAATGGAAAATTCCACTTATTTGATGAGTTTAAAATAAATATTTTTATAGCCCAGGAGGCAGTAAAGCACATTCCAGCCTGCCTGCAATCAGAGGGATCCAACGAAGCTGTAAAGTGCACTGGGCCATTCTTTAGGGCTCAGGGGCGATTCACTGAGCCAAGCTTTCAGACGCAGTCCGGCACAGAACCTTACCTCACAGCACACCAAAACACAAAGCATGGGTCACAGGAAGAGTCGGCCCCACCTTCCCTACAGCGAGAGCTAGACTACGCTAACCCTCGAAACACAAAATGTAAGCAGCTACCCATGTTGCTTTGCTCTCAGGCCAAGCAGAACGAGAAACACGAGTACCAACTTTCAACACGGTCGCAAATTACACAAAGAAATGCTGCGATTAAAGAATCAGAACATGGCGGGCAGCTGTGAAAGACCACACGTTTGTCTTTTAACGCAACGCTCTTCGTACCTTGTCTCCGATGGTAACGCAGGCTTTGGAGTCCAGGTCTCTCGGGGGTCTGCAGAATAACGAAGGAATCATATTTTAATCTCTGCATTGCTCTCAAACGAGTTGCAAACTGTTCCTGATCCTTCAGCACACAAATCAGTTCCTTCACAGCCGGGCACAAAAGGATTCTGACAGATCAGCTCAGAAAAGCAGCAATTACAAAATATGGCGTTAATAATTTTTCCGTTCCAGAAGATGAAATGGAGAGGGTGGAGCAGAAGTGAGACCCGAGAGATGGAGGAATGAAGCGCTTACGTAGCAGCAGGAAGAGGCTGTTCAAACGCCTCCTTAGGCAGCCGGAGAGCTGGCTTCTTCTTACCTGGACCTAGAGAGAAGTAACGAAAAAACACACACTAATCAGAGGAACAGTACCTTTGACAAACGCAAGAAATCCAGTATCACGGAGAGAATAGATTTTTTTCCATAATGATTGGTGATTGCATTAAAAGTGTTTAAAAAAACAGATGTAAATAACCAATGTAAATAAACAAATCCACACACACACACACACACACACAATAAAGAGAAACAAAAGTATCATTCCAGAGTGGTCTCCAGGGAGGCCCTGCCCTTTCATTCAGCTCTTCTCTCGGAGAAATTTCCGAGATCCGGAGTCGGAGGATGACAGTGAGACGAAGCCTTACGGTGGGCCAACGTCCACGGCTCCAGGTCCTGGCTGGGCGAGTGCGGAGTGCGGGAAGGACACGCTGCCAAGACGCTGCGCAGGAGCAGCCCGGCTAGATGAGCCGACGGCCACCCCCGCATTCTCTCATCTCACCAGGTGTCACGGCAACGGGCTGGGCCCACGTGGACTGACAGCAGGACGGACCAATCGTGCGCGGCCAAGCGCAGGTGAACACACTGTGCTGCCCAGCTGCTTGGCAGAGCGCCTAACTAAACACTCTATGGCTAGTGCCAGGACATCTAGTGCCGGGAGAGAGAGTGTGTGTGTGTGTGTGTGTGTGTGTGTGTGTGTGTGTGTGTGTACACTAGCAGATTTAGGGGCAAGATAATGAATACATGAGTACAACAGAGAAAGTTTTTTTTGCTTGTCTTTTTTAACCTTGATGGAGATCATAACAAAAGAAGAACCAGCTACTACATAGAACCTTTCCCTGAGTATAACCAAACAAGGCAAGGCAAGCCAGTACCATGGAGGGGAAAGTACCATTTACCTCCTGCATGCATGACTGGACTTCATGGTTAAGCATCTACTCCACTACTTCTAACCGCACAGAACATTTTAGTTAACTACAAAATTGTTCAATTAAGTTATTGATTTTTGGGCAAAAGCGCATTGATCCAATTCTGATTTTTAAAGCAGAATCATGCAGCCTTTTAACAGTGCAACTTGGCAATACGCTATTAGTCACTTACAGATGCGCAATGTCATAGGGTAAAGTCATACTGCAATTGATTCCAAGAACACCCACCTCCCAACATTCTGTTAGAAAAATGACAAATCATCCATGACCAACTGGTCTATGCCACATCTGCTACTACTGGCAGTGGTTAATAACGATTCAACAAGAGAAGAGGCGAGGCCTAAAGCAAGGCCCAACCCCCTCAATCTCCACCCCCTTTCCTTCGCTCCAGACCTCCGGGACTTTTCTAAAGAAGTCCGGATCCACTGCCGGTTCACTGGAACAGAACTCCATGGAATATGATCAACAACAAACCGCAGTCTGGGCCCATGACACCACAGCGCTGTTCGCTACAAAATCCCAGCTTTACTCGCCTTTCCGATATTCCATTCTAAGCGGGAAGGAGAAAAAAAAGGGCAACCGTAGCAGCATTCAGGCGCCGAGGGCTGGGCAGATAAGCCTGACAGATGAAGCCACTCATTACTCAGAAGGCAGCGACGTCAGGTGTTCCCGCTGCGTTACCAGGGCCGCCTGGTGTCTCCTTGACCACTGCATGCAGGAAACGCAGGATCAAGAGAACCTGGTTGGGTTTTTTTTTTTTTCTCTCCCCGCCCATCCGGGGCAGTTGGCCCACATTCATGGCACGGCACAGGAAGCAGATTCCTGTATTCGTGCCCCGTCGCGCCCCCTTGCCCCCTCCCACCCCGGGCGTCTGTTCCCGGCTACCGCGCTCTCATTTCCACACCGCTGCCAAACAGTCGGTAGGATCCCCGCCCACCTGCATTTACACATGCAGCAATAGCAATAGAAAACCGACACTCTGCTCCCCTCGATCGCCCACCTTCCCACCCACACGCACCAACAACTTATACGAATGATGAGAGAGAGAGAGAGAGAGAGATACACAGACTGCGCTGAAGCACCTCAGCCAGTCAGGTGCACTTCACTTTTAAAAAACAGATTCTCCAACACCATCATGGAAGACACCTGACCGACGCAAACCGAGGCCGACGCTCCTTTTCTACACAACCGGCTCATGAACGCCTCTAATCCTGAGAATTAGAACCTGCCACAGGCCCACGCCTAATAGGCTACTGCAGACTCTCACGACAGCAGAGAGGTGAGGAGCAGTTAAGCCTGTGGGCAGTTTTCAGTCACACTCCTCTCTGCAGACGGCTGCAAAACTGCACAAGCTTTAGAAAGACCAGCCCGAAGTGGACAAATATAACAAGCAGTGCTCTGCACACTCATCTCAGCTGTCACGTAGATGGACGGAGGTTCTGCCCATCAGATTTTTCCGTTCCACTTTCCCAGCTGAGCACAGAGACATGGGGGGGGGGGCATGAAGTCTGATACAGTTGAGAGGGGAGTGGGCACACACACACACACACACACACACACACACACACACACACACACAGTAAAGGGGTGGGCAGGCGCGCACACTGAGGAGGAATGAACGGGCTAGAAAGGCTGAGGCAGGCAGTGACATGCCTTGCTCAGTAGAGGACACAGAGTCAACTATATGAAACACCAACACACACACACACGAACATTTGCATGCACAAATCAGAAAACACACACACACACACACACCCATACACAATGCCCACTTGCATGTGTGCATGCACAAACCAGAGAAACACTCACATTCACACAGAGGCTGGTAGACAGGCACATTCTACCAATAAAGAGCCAAACATCCCCATCCAAATATGCAAACCCGATTCTGAATCCCCCGAAACGCAGCTCCAGCTCACCTACAGTTATGCAACCGCCTTCATGTGCAAAGAAGGAAAACCATTCAAACAGGAATAAAACTGCAGTATGGAAGACTGAAGAGAGGCACATCTCAGAGCTGCGTGAACAACTCGCTGCACGACCGGACAGGTGTGCACTGGGATACAGTCGTTACACGATGCCAACATATTTCCCTGGAACTCGTGCTTCATGCTCCCCTTTCAACGAGGGACTCGCTCAAGCGCTTTGTGTAAAAGGTGTGATGAAAGGCAACTGTGCTTTGCATGTGCCATGGGTTCCCCCCCTCCCCCCCTCCCTCCCTCCCTGCAAGGGCATTTCAAAGAAACCCCGCCCCCCTTTCATCGAAACGCATGACGTGGCAAATTGCGCGATACCTAGGCGACTGGTGGTGCCGTCGCCCCATTGGTCCGTGCGGCACAGCCACACCCCTCCGCGCTACCGCAGCCGGGTCAAGAGCGCGCACAGCCTCCGGCAAAGGATTAAAACAAGGCTCCGCCCACCGCGCACGATCAGGTGCCGCCGAGCTAAAGGATCGTCTCTCACGCCACTAGCATTCACCAGAGCTGTGGTGACTGGCCCAGGCTCCCACTCTACAGCTGTTAGCAACGCTAACGTTGTTGGGTAAAAACACTGTTCCCATGGAGTTCGATTTGCAAAACACAGCCCTGCCTCCAATCCCGGCCAACTGCAAGACACGAGCACCACACACCTAGAAAGGACACAACATGATTAATGGATTATGTAACTCCACAGTCCTGGCACTAAACCACGGCTAGCGTGTATTGTTTGAGCGGTGTGGAAAAAGATTGGCACTTCCCCCGACACTCCACAGAAGGATATTTTCGGCAGGCTTTTCACCTGGGCTTTCAGCCCCCCTTCTTATGAAGTTCAGGTGATAGATTTTTTTTTTTTTCTTTGCATGTGCCTCGCTCATGTGTGTCAAAACACTTCAATATATGCTTTGCCGTTTTGCCAAGTTAAGCAAACACTTTTCAGTTCAAGAAGTAGTGGAGGCTGGAGAACTCGGGCCAAGACTCAGTCGTACATTGCAGTTACCTTCAAATGAAAGAAGCTAATGACCCTGAAATGACAATGCGGCAGGGAGAACACAAACACTCTTGTTGCCGTTTTGCATGTATCTGGATGGCAATCGGAGGTTAAGCTCTGCGATCTTGGAATGTCCAGACAGTGACTAGAGGGACCCTGGGAGGCTGGAACGTCCTGCATGTGAACTGAGCAAAGCTCGCAGGCCACCTCCATTATACCCTGTAACACACACTGCCTGGAATTCCAACAATCCCGAGGGTTTCTCTGTGGAATTTCAGAAACCCGGAGGAGGAAGGATGAATCACAGAGCGACCGGAAGAGAGAAGGAGAAGAGCAGAGAGGGACAGCGGGAACGGGGGTGGGAGGAGAAGACTGAAAGGCACAGCAAGCACAAACAGACTGGCAAGAAAATCCAACTGGTTAAAAGATGAATGACAGAGTCTGAAACTGTTGGTGAAGATGAGAGAGAGAGGGAGAGGTAGATGAAAATAACCTCTTTTGAGCTACTGGCCCCCGACCCCTCTGCTCTTATGACCTGTAAGCCAGTACACTCAAAGATGCCACTCTACACTCAAAGATGCCAGAGCCATTGCTTCCCTCAGCTGGCACCATCCTGCTCCACTCCGGCCGGAACGCCGGCCACAGCAGGCCGGCACGGGAACCATGGAGAGACAAGACCTCCTCCAGTAAATTCACACTCCTCACGTCCTGCAGAGTTTCTAACTCTTCGAGAGGGAACTTGCAGCTTGTAGGCCACATAATGGAAACAAAGTCCTTAGCAATTAAAACCCGATCACATTCAGTGGGTCTGCACAGGCTCACAGCCTGCTAGCCGTTCCCAAATTGCCCTGCCCTGTAAGGCTGTGCAGGGGTGTTGTGGAAAGAAGGAATCACTCTAGATCAGATCTCAACCTGCTGACACCCAGCCTCTGCCCACACTTGCCCCTTGGGGGGGGGGGGGGCCGCCCTGGCGCTAAGCAGTATGCATGACGTGCAGTTTTTTTATTCGCTAGTTAGCGCACATGCTTGGGAGGAGAGCCATTCTGAACTGACATACGTGCTGGACTGATGACTGCCGGGTGTGATGAACTCTCTCGTGCAACTCGTTACACTTTTGAGAAGCATGCAAACAGCTCATGATCGAGCTAACAGCCTACGTTATATCAAATAAAAATAATTAAATGAAAATTGAGAAAAAAAAAACAAAACAAACCAAAACCTGTGAATCATCAGTTACCTCTAGTGTCACATTCAGTCTTACATCCTCTCACCTTTTAAACACCCCATTGCTGTTGAGCACCACTGCAGCGCAGGAGTCGGTGCAGACGCCAGGGCAGGTCTGGGATCAACCGAGCCCGGCACGCAGACCCTGGGAACGGATCGGAACGGAGCGCTCGGCTGCACGCTGGAGCACGTGCACGAGCTTCAGCGAACCGCGCATCCGGGCCCCAAGTAAGAGCAGCACTTTAACACCGAGCACGTTTCGCCGTTGCCAGAAGGTGACGCGAGGATATTTATTATTACGCCTCCGGCACACCGCGGCGTTCCAGCTGCGGTTTAAATGCTGCGTGAGCATTCGGCCCCGTTTTCGTGGCCGCGTTAGCAGACCCTGGAGGTTGGCTACGTGACGACCTGCCTGCGTCCATGCACATCCTGCAAGCACGTTAAAAAGAAACCAAAGTAAAGAAGAGTGCCACGCTTGGGGTGGAAGGGGGAGGGGGGGTGGATCCTGAAAGCAGTCAATTATTCAGGAGTCTGCAATAACACAGATCAATGTCAGAGTGCGCGCCTTGTGCAACATAGCATAGCTCACATTCTTCAGAGAGAGAAAGAGACACAAAGTGAGAGAGAGAGAGAGAGGAGCACTCTGCCCCCTCTAGGCACAGCCTCCTCCTCTGAGGGGTTGCAGGGCATACATACTGATTTACTCCCAAGAGATTCAACACCAATGAGACACCATTTATGCTCGTCTTATTTTTTGCATGCCACCAATTTCAATGCACTCGCACACGGAGGGCAGTGGCTCATCAAACGCATGCATCAGCAATGCTCGTCGTGAAGCACAGATTCAGTTCTGCTACACCTCAAAACGGGCGCACACACACACACACGCCCGAGCACACACACACACACCCGCAAACATGGATTTTACATGCAAGCACTCGGCACAGATTCCTGGACCTGGATTTGCATCCTGCACGACTGTCCAGACAATTTTTTTTTAAAGCCACAAAGGAGAAAACGTACGGGCAGCTGGACGGCCATCGACAATCAGCCAGTTGACATAGTAGGACTTAGTTCTACAGCTGGGGGTCATTTGCATGACAAACGTGTCAAGTGGGCAGCCTGCAAGTTTCCCACACAGATTCAGTGTTGAGAGGGCGCAGCCTGATTCACATACACACCACCCGCTGCAGCACAGACAGTGGTGGCGTGTAAAAGCAGCAGCCGACAGGCACGAGACACCAGGCCCCCAGGGGCCCCGGCGGCTGTTCCACGTGCCAAAAGGGACCGTCAGCAAAAACAATAACAATAAAAATTAACACCCCCCCCCTTTGAAACAAATCTCTGTGTAATGCAAATCTAACATCCTGGTCTTTCAGCCCAAGCAAAACGTTTCAAAAGCTGCTTTTGAGCTCTTCGAACTATAGGCCTGAGTACATTTGTAACTGCAAACTGGCATTGAAGACAACAGAACCCCCCTCCCCCCCCAGCTTACACTGGACCAGTTTCAGCATGATAATAACTCGTCTTCTCCCATGTCAAACTTTTTTTTTTTTAATGCTTGGATTTTCACTGATCATCTTGCATAAAACTGGCTGGAGTTTTGATGCAGCAAAGTTGCTATGAGCAACTTTACAAACGCAGGACCCCACGCACTGATGTGTGCCAAAAAAAAAAGTCCTTTTTCCTATTTCACTGAAAGCTTGTTGGAACTGGTATTCTGTCGGTAAAGGCAGCCTGTTATAAGAGGGACACAAGAGTCAGGGGAGGGAAAGGGGCACCTGAACTGTACAAAGCCAGGCACAGTCACCAGGCTACGGCAACACTCTCCATTTATGGGCAAGATGGTGGCCTTCAGGCTGCTTTCAGCAGGGCAGGAAACTGAAAAGCACATTAGAGCCAGTTGGTGGGTTTCAGTCACTCCTCAGCTCCTGCCATTGCTCACGCACAATCCATCCAATCTGAAGAGGAGCTGCACCTCTTTTGAGTGACTTCCTTCCACTCGGTCTGAAATGAGTTAAACACCAAACGTCACACGTACCTCACAGGTCACACCTCACTCCGGGCGCCACTCTCCGATCGTTCCAGAGGGAGCAGAGAGGGCAGCTTTGGAAAATCGAACTGGGTAAATGCCAACGACGCGAGGTGCTACTTAAAGCATGAGGTAAGGAAGCGCTCAGAGGGAGACGGTAAACGACAGTGACAAAATGTTGCTGCGTTAAGATAAACGTCAGTTTGTCAGAGTGTTGACTGCACAGTGCAATGGCGCAGAGCTAAATGACCTGTTCTGAAAGGGAAAGCTGTAGTAAAGTGTCACTCACTCCAAACATGGGAACAATTTCAATACATGTTTAGTACATGGGAATGACAAAGGAATGTGACTCAATTTAAATAAATTAATAGACAGCCAATAAATAATGGCCTTTAAGCAGACAACAGGTAGTCATGACACCCAGGCTGGAAAGTCTTGTAATTCCAGGTATACAGTAAAGTAACCATGGCTTCTCCTCATGCTCTACGCAAATTATGTCAGAATGATGTCACAAACAGGACTTTCCAACTGGGAAATTTCACACAATCTACAGTCCTCTGTGGGCAAGACAGGGATTTTGTGTCACCCAAGTCGCCTGAGCCGTGACATTTCATAGAAATGTGTACTGTGATTACATTCAATAACCTTATTATCAGTCCTCTTACGAGTCACCAGGCAGTGGTTGGATTCAGATGACCTGGAACCACTTGAATGCACTATTACTGACAATGAGTGGTCTGAACTCATCATGATGACACAGCAGGAGGGGAAAAATAGAAGCTTGTGAAGAACACTAAAACAGCTTTACAATCTCCCCTTCCCATAATCAATTTCCTGGACACTCCCCAACTGCTCCTACACAGGTAGAGGAGCGTGCTTGTGTGCATGTAGGAGGGGCACGTTCAGGGTGGGCAAACAACATGGAGTCAGGTGTGTCACAGCTACGCATTAACACAACCACTCCCCTTCCGACATGGAAAACATTTCAGAGGCAAAAATTCTTACACAATGCCTTCTATTTAATTGCCGAGTTTTGGCTATGGCAGTTTCGTTATCCTACACTGCAGTTTCCTTTGCGGCGAATAAGCTACGGCGGTCAGCGGTTGAACGCCCCATGGCTGCGGGATCAGACGACAGCTGTTTGTCATATCGCGTGTTTGAGATTCACAGGAGTAGCCTAGTCTACGCCAATTTAGGCCCAAGATGCGAAAACACGCTCATGTACAAGTTCGGAATATAAGAGTAACGTTAGTTTAATCTCACTAAAAAAAGACTCGTTGAGTGCAACAGAGACGTTTAATACCCTGTTTACCTCATGGGTGACAACAGAAATCATTCTTGCAAAAGAGACATAGCTAAAAGAATCTGTGGCTGGGTGGCACCTTCGACGAGGATTAACAGATCTTTACTTGGGGAGTCGAGCACATTCGCTCAGTTCCTCGAAATGTTCGGAGCAGTACACGTTCGCAACAAAACTATATTTAGCTTTTTTATTTTTGCAGTGTCTACCTATGTATTAGCCTACTACTGGGACCAGGCTTAGGACGCGGCGTCCGAATAATTTTCCATTACGCGCATCAATAGTCAAAACAAAACGGTCAACTACTAAAATTGTCTGAACTTCGGCGCAATTTTCCACCTCTGTTTAGCTGACTGGGTATGGCATGCAGCTAAATGCTTTTAAGCATTTTCCTCTCAACCCATTGCCACAACCGATTAACAAAGTTTGCGTTTTTTTCGTGCACCTTACATGCAACAGACTCAAAAGTAAATCAAGTGCATCCGATTCTGCAGAATATATTTGCACTTCAAAAAATATTTCACAATAATCTACTTGTGAAAATTAATCCCCCTCTGTGTTAACTCGGGCGCGGGCAATGTTGCCGTTGCACAATCACTTGCATTGCTACGCTAGTTGGCTAGCTAGCTAGTTAGCTTAGCTAGTTAGTTCCTGAACACGGACCGAAGGCGTATCTGTAAAAATCCTGGTCGAACAAGAATGCAAATAGCTAGCTACTACATGAGCAGGCGAGGAGCGTGTAGCCTTACCAGGAACTCTGCAAAAGGGCAGATCTTAAAACAGGAAATGCAACTGACCCTTTCAAACAATCAAACTTTGAGTTGCATTAGCAAAGAAAGCTAAACCTGCAGCCGTGCACGTTGCAACCAATGCAAAACTGGCTGCATTTCCGAAGTTTTGCACAGATCGCTTTAATATACTTACCTCCTTTTGACATAGACATTTCCCCTTTGCTCTGGTGGGGGGGAGGGGAGGCACAAAAGACTTTGCCTTCGTTCTCACTCCCTCCCTCCATCTCCCTCGCCGTGAAGCTTCAGCGGGCTTGCTTTGCAACAAAGGTGCAAAATACAAGCCGCGATCTTCATGCACTTGGGATCTTTCGGCACGAAGTCCGTTTGCCTCCGTCTAGAGACCACGATGACGATTGCACAGCCTGCAGTTCTCCGTGGAAACGATTAATTTTGTAACTGTTCTGCAAAGGAACCTCGGCAGCACTTACATGATGGGCCAAGGCTAGCAGCTGAGAGCTCCTAACTTGGATCAGTGTGAGCCCTTGCGAGAACACGTTCTTCCTGCAAATCGCGCAAGGTTTTATGGGAATAGTAGTGTATTTTTTATGCCGTTGCGCGTAGGCTGTAAGAACGACTACGCCTACTGTAATACTTCTTTTACTTTTGCTTGCTCTCAAGGGCTTACAAAAAAGTGAAAGAGGCTACATTAAAGTTGTATTATACTTATATCCCAACACACACACACACACACAAATATATATGTGTTAATATGTATGTAAAGAATAGGACACAAAAGGAGTAGTACACAGGGTTTCCACAGCAACGACGTTTCTGACAGGTCAACTATTGTCATTAACCAGTTAAGAAATGCTTCTGAAGCTTTAGGAAGTGAAAACTAAACATACTCATACAGTATATAACAAATAATAAACAAAACAGGTTAACATGATTAGCCTCAATACTATTTAAAAAGCAAAACATCTACAAGGAAACAAATCCATTTGTTTATTTTTATAATTTATTAAATTTAATGAACATTTAAGTGAACTGATATTGTCAGTAGTATTTAAAGTAGCTCCTAGAAACATATTTGCATTAATGATTGTTATTGCTCTTGTGTTATTATTGAATTTTTTTTTCAATAATACATTTTTTCATGTTTCAATCTTAATAAGTACTTGTGCAATTCTTACTGCAACACTTTTAGAGATAAAACCATTGATTTGTAATTGACAGCTTACCTAGTAAATGGGTAATGTATTGAGCACAATGTTAGGTTGTGCCCATTCTCTAACTATGAAACTTCTAAACATGCTGAGACCATATCAGTGCAGTAAAACAGAATTTACCCTAATATGTCAACACACTGCAGATTCACTTAATTCAGAATTCAATGTTAGAAGTTCATTAATCGGAATTTCTCTAGGAATCCCAAATTTTAATTTCATTCTGTCACTGACTGTTTCAAGGTGAGTAGTTCAAGGTGAACACTGAGAGGTGATTTTTGAGAGATTCGTTAAACATTGTTTTTAAAACTATTTAAAACTACATTAAAAACTATTTTTGTTTCTTTGTCACCTCCCATGAAAAGCTCTGTTGATGTTAGAAACATCAACACATTCTCCAAAATATTCAGTGTTCCCCAAAATTTTTAGCATTCACTTAGAGTGCTCCTCCCTTACTAGAGAATGAAAGTGATTTCACATCTGGGAAACTGTACTTCTTTGCCTGCTTGTGCAGAGCAGTGGCCTGGTAAAGCCACAAGAATATCTAACTGAATATACTGCTGAACAGGTACCTACAGAAAGACAGCAAAGCACTGCTCTAAAATGGGTTTTGGTGATGCCTAATTTTAGCACTCGATGTGTGCTACACCTGCTCTGCTCTGCCTTCTCTACATATGGTGCAAGTTAGTGCTGTTTTTTCTCCCAAGGGCACTGCAATGTATTTGCATATGTTTGCATTTGGGATATTGTCTTAATCCTCTTACATTAATATATGTTATGATACATTTGATAAAGATGATTTATTTGCAGCCTGGGTCGTTTGCCTCTCAGTGCTGGGCCTTGGAGACAAGTCCCCATCTGGGTGGAGTTTCCGTGTTCTCCTCATGTTTATGTGGGTTTCTTCTAGTACTCTGGTTTCCTCCCACAGTCCAGAAACATGGAGGTCAGGTGAACTGGTTACTCCAAATTGTTTTGATGTGAGTGTGTATGTCTGTGTGTGCCCAGTGATGGATTGGTACTCTGTCCTGGGATGGGCATGTGGACCCCATCTGTGACCCCGAATTGGATTAAGCAGTTCAGATAATGTATGTATGTATTTGCAACTGTTTTTGTTGGTTTTATCTCCTGTTGCACCCCTCTTGGTAGTGGATCCACTGCAGTTCTTCAGTTGACCACTAGAGGGTGTTGACCACTTTGACATATTTTGTGTGAACAGGTGTACTTGGTGGTTTCTTTTGCCACAGTTTAAAATGCATTTGTGATGCATTTGTGTTCAGATCCATTAAGTGGGATAATGGGCAGAAGTTATTCAACCTGCCCAAAGATTTTCATGCCTGCATATTTCCAAGCTTCCTGTTTGCTTCCGCCTCTGTTCCGACAGCTCTCGTCAAAGACTCATCTGCTCAGGGTTCCTCCAGGTGAGCTTCTCGCTGTCATCTCTCTCATTCAGAGGTGGAACAGGTGCGGCAAGACGCTGAGCAAGACAGCAGCAGCGTGTGGGTTAGAAAACCACCTGTGGGTGCCTTCTCAGATGTGCCCAGCTCCCTGCCGCTGGGTCTTACCAACAGCTGAGGTGATGGAGGAAACGACTGGACAGAAAACACGGCAGTGGAGCAGCATGCCAGGATTGGAGTCTGAGGCCCCTGCAATACAAAATACACTCGTCTTTCGGTTTGATGGTTAATATTACAGTGTACATTATATCAGGAGGGTTTTAATACCCTGATTGTATTACATTGATTTGTAACAAATGTCTTCTTGTGTTCGTGTTTGTCTTGACAGTGCAGACTACAGTTACTAAGCTGTTCCATTGACTAGCAGAGTAAACTATTAAAAATCTTTCCTGAGCAGACAGTTTTGCACAAGGTCTGTGCAGGTAAAACTGCCAGCTTCACCAGCGCTCTGAGCACACGGCTGCGTGAGTGTGGTTCGCAGAGTGAACGTGGTCTTCCTCTTTTTCATTGTTAAAAATGAAAAGCTGAAGTGCACTTGTACAGCCCTTCCCTTCCTGTGCGAAAGCAAGCAAGTCGATTAGAGCAGTCTCGCAGTCCCGCAGTCCTGCATCAAAGTGTAGAGACCTACCGTGCTACTGAACCCATTATGGGCTTGGTGACATAATTTGTTAGACATGTGTTTGCGTGTGTGTTTTGCACACGGTTGTGGGTGTGTGCATACATGATCACACACCCACATGAGCAAACCATATCTTTTGACCTAGTTACCACTTCCTTCTTAGTAATGACCACATGACCATGAAACATAACACATACAACAAAATAACAGCGGATGAAAACCATGACAACCCTGATGTCAACCTGACGAATGATTTAGACACGAGACATGCTTTGTATCCTCAAAATAAGTGTATGTTACATTAAGTTAAAACACATATTGACTTAATGAAACAAACATTTTAGAATGAGTAAAAGGAAGAAAATGGTATACATTAAACATTCCCTCCACTTTTTTTCAGTCAAATGTTTTTGTGTGAGAGCTGTGTTGAACTGTTCCATTTTATTCTTTTATGTGGATTCAGTGGGGGAAGTTTGACATAAGTACATGTCACAGACCATGAGTCCTCTAAAATCCCACTGCAGGGATCCTCTCCTGGGCTCTGGGCCCCATTCAGCTCCCACCCCCGCTGGGACACAGGGCTCCTTTCTGCGTTCGGCTGGCCCCCGCTGACCTGCAGTCATGCTCCTCATTCACGTTGCTCTTTTTCTCCCTTTCTGTCCCTGCCAAGCCCGGCCACCTCCGCCTACCGGCCACCCCGGCCGCCGCTGTCACCGTGCCCAGAACGAGAAGCTGCCAGCCGGGCGCAAGAACCTCCCTGCCCGACGTGGAGCCCCAGGGCCAACAGCAGGAACGGCAGGGGGAGGTGATGTGGGGAGAGATGGCCATCTCCAAACACACATTCTTCTTTCCTTCATAGTTCGTGTAGTTTGGCAGCCCCCCCCCCCCCCCACTTTCTTTCTCTTTCTCTGCTCTCTCTCTCCTTCTCCCTTCCTCCTACTTTATTCCTTTCTTTACATGCAACTCTTGTCCTCCTCGGCTCTTCTCCAGTGCTGTGATGATAGTGCCAGCTTTCTGTGCTCTCTGCTGTGCAGACGCTCCAGTAGCTGTCTGGGTTAGTGGATCTTCTAGGTCGATCCCATCCTCTCTGCACCCCACTGAGCGGTGGAAATGGGGCAGGGGCAGGGGCAGACGCGTGGTAACCGCGGCAACGGCCTTGATGGTTTTTTTTTGTGCCTTTCAGTTTAATATGACATTCATCTGGAGAGGCATTGCTCTATGTAAGGAGTCACAGCGTGTGTGTGTATGTGTGTGTGTGTGTGTGTGTGTGTGTGTGTGTGTGTGTGTGAGTGTAGCAGTGAGTGTGTGATCATCATTATGCATGAGAGGATGCTGGTTTGTTGCTCAAATAGGTGTTTATTTTTGAAATAATCACAGCTCTGTGTTGGCCAAACTTGTTTCTGATTCACGGAGGTTGTGATACACATGAAAGTAATCTGGATAAACTAAATACTGAAAACAGTGCCTTCCCAGGATTATCCTTACAGTTGTTCAGGACCTAACAGGCAGGTGAGATCATGCCACCATGTGTACATGGTGTACCTCGATATGCTATTTTCATCGTACATTCACTGACTCAAGCAGAGAGCTGAAGAGTCCTGTTACACCCTCCACTGTCCACACAGCGTCCCGCGCAAGAGCTGATATCCATTTCTCCCAGTTTGCTGACAGTGAGGCCCCTTCTCTTATAGGAGCTGAGATCGGCAGCAGCAGGGTGGAGGAGGCCTCACTCCCTGGATACGTCACTTGTTTACTGTCAGCCAAAGGATCAGAGAAATGTGCTGAGTCTAAGATAGGCAGGACCTTGGCTCTGTCACGAGGTAACACAACACTGCATATACTGTGCACAGAAAGAGAGAGAGCAGGGAGAGAGAGAGAGAGAGAGAGACAGACAGACAGAAAGACAGACAGACAGACAGAGACAGAATGAGTGAGTGAGACGAATGCTTTCTCTGTTGTAAATCATCGACTTCAGGAAGGTCGTCATTGCCTCTATCAGGCAGTGTGTCTGATTCTAATCTAAGCAGTCTGACTTGACTAAACTAATACTGAAGTGTCTTCAATGCGGAAAGACTTGGCAAAGTCCTTAAATACATGAGCACTGATTTGGTTTGCCACTGCAGTTCCTGGGAGATGACGTGTCCCTCTGAAATGCAGCACCAGGCAAAGTCCTTGTCTCCATATCATTTCGTTTGTGGGTGTTCAAATATATCTATGAGCGTCATGTTTACATAGTGATATCACCAGCGCTCGAGCAGTCCTCGCTGGATCCTGTGTGAGTTCAGTTTGCACCAGGCAGGGCTTGGCTGTGATCCTGTGAGCAGGGGGAGAGTTAACCCAGCAAGGGTGATGGTTGCTCTCTCACCTCTGCTTGTAGTATTTGTCAGTAGGGTAGAGCTGTGTATGTTGCCATAGTAACTCTGTGTGGTACAGTGACTGGAGGCAGTAAGTTTGCTCTAGCTGAGGAGATGTTTAATTACTCTGATGGAAATAAGTTGTCAATCACATCCACACACAGATGTGGCTCATATCTGCCAGAAGGTGCTGATTTTTCAGGGCCTGATTTTGATGGACACGTTTTTGCTTATCTGACAGTGGAAAGATTTGCTTGATCAGGTTTCTAGTATACGTTCTGATACTGGAGAGGCTTTTTCAATAGTCCTCTTACTGCAAGGCAAAGAGTTTCATGCCTTGACTGAGGCTCAGTCAGCTGCCTGAGTCAGACAGAGCTTGGACTCCCTGGTGTACCATGATCCAGCACTGTGATCCAGCAAAAACCATCAAGCTGCAATCCAATAACCCAGGAAGGCACCTAGGTTAATTACTCTCTCTCTCTCTGTCTCTCTCTCTCTCTCTCTCTCTCTTTGTTGTTACGTCAAGACATTTTGAAAATGTACCGAAATGTCCAATTATTGTATATTTTAATGTAGGCATTAAGAAGGCACGTAGGCATTTTTTTTCTAATATGCTTTAAACAATCAATAACTGGGAGCTGTTTATGGTTTTTTCATTGTGTACATTTTTTGAGGTAAAATGTATGTATCCAAAGAGGTCTTCAATACAACAATATAATTTTTCTTTGCAGCATTAAGTGTTTTTCAAACCTACCCAGTTGCTTTATTGTTTATCCACTAGAGGGCAGTAGTTCCTTAAGTCAGATGATTTTAAACATTCCCACCCTTCATATTCATTAGACTCATCACACCCCCCCACATCTGTCTCTCTCACTATCTTTTGTTTACTCTCTCCCTTCTCCCTCTCTCTCTCCCTCTCTCTCCCTCTCACTCTCTCTCCATGACTTCTGTTTGCTCTCGATCTGCCTCCCTCTCTTTCTCTTTTATTCTCCTGATGAATTTCAGATAATGAAATCTCCATTAAAAACCTTAAAACCTGCTTGAACACAGTGCACGGCAAACACATTACGCCTCCTCTGAGACGAAAGTGTTTAGATGGAACCCAAACTTTGCCCTGCCATGACCTGCTCTGATGTGCTTCCTGTGTCAGTTTGCATTACACCTGCACTTTAGTTAAACCCAGGTGAGTCTGATGCTCAGTGCCCCAGATACCTGGTCACCTGGTCACTTGGTCACCTGGTCACTTGGTCACTTGGTCACTTGGTCACCTGGTCACTTGGTCACTTGGTCACCCGCCTCATCACCTGATCCAGCAGCCATGCAGCAGGAAGGATAAACCGCTACCCTATTAAAACCAGTTAACATGTTGCTGGCTTTACACAGTAATGAGGTCTGTTTTCCTGAAGTCCTCACTTCCAGTTCTAATACACTCTGAGTCGGATAGTTTTGATGAGGGTTTGATGAGACCCTAAACTCTGTAGGAGGTTTAGGAGCAGGGCTGTTTTATATCCAACATACACATGGGAACAAATGGAAGTCATATACACAGCTCTGTCTCAGGGGAGTTCAGCCCTCCTCCTGGAGATGTTACATTAAGCATAATATTTTACATAACAAAGAAGTGGCAATCTGTACTTCATGAACATGCATATGCATTCAATAACAATGAAAAATCACCACACATTCAGTAAAAATCTAGACACCATAACCACATTTGTTAATATATTAATTAACATTCTATACACTATGACCACACATGTTAATCCATCAAATAACGTTCTATACACTATGACCACACATGTTAATACATTCAATAACCTCTTCTTTCCACATAAAAACCAGCTGCATTGTTATTCTCATCAAACATGACCATGATAAGGGAAAACTTTGTGTCACCTTCAGAACCTGCAGGCATGAAGCTGAACTTCCTCAAACTCACATCCAGTCGAGCTGCTTGTGTTGCACAGTGGGAAAGGGTCATAGACTCTCTCTTTTGTCTGAAAGTCAGAGCTGTCACTTTTCGGATCCAGAGAGTGATGATAATGTGGGAGAGATCATGGTTTGGGTCTGGCACTGGTGACAAACAGGCTACACGACCTGCTGTTCAGAAAGGGAACGGCTCTCTCATCTAGAGACTAAACAGTTTGGGGATTTTATGTGAATCATATCTGTGGTGATCCTTTGTGTTTTTTCTTTGTATAAAGGTGCATTTATCTCTTGCATGTTTGATTATCTTCAAAGGAAAGTCTGACATCTCCAAGGAATGAAAGGTGAAGGGCAAGTCTGAATCAGAGCAAGTTATTACACTAATGGACATGAGAGACCATGACTAGAAAACTGGAAGAACAAAAGCACGGCAGCAAAGTCCTGAATAAGTCCTGAATAAGTCCTGAATAATTCAGGAGGTGGAATCTTAAAGGTTAAATGTATGCTGACATGAACCACTGTAATAGTGGGAGGTGCGTATGTGGTGTTTGCAGAGGTGAGCCTGTGGCAGAGGGTGTGCGTGCTCTTGGGAATTGGAGTGTTGTTTTGATGCTCATCTCCATGTTGGCATGTAGTGAAAGATCTTTGCGGTCATTCAGTTGACAGGGTCCCTTTGTACAACGAAAATCAAATGTACATATGTGGTCTTGATTTATTCTAGAATCTGATTTTATGTTTCTAAGCGTAGCGCAGTGTTTTGGTAAATACTCAGGTTTTGGTAAATACTCAGGTTGCATGATTGCCTCCATGTGAAACAATGTGACAGCAATGACAATATAGAGACTGAAATGAATAATAAAGACTTCAGATAATAACAAAACCTTTCACATACACAGACACACAAACACACACACACACACACACACACTCCACACACACCACACACACACACAGGGGCATACGTAAGTAAATTGATACCCTCCCACCCAAGAGCTGTGATTAATGATAAGAATTCTGTTGTATGATGTAAAATCTTTTCCGCCTGGTTGAGCATCTGGTGTGGAGGAAGGCCAGCTCCAGTCCATCAAACTAACACTCAAAGATCAGCCATCAGGAGAGAAGGAGAGAGAATGAGAGAGAAGCGAAAGAGGAGAGAGAGGAGAGAAAGCAGGGAGATAGGAGAACAAGAAAGAGGGCGAGAGAAAGAGAAAGAGGGAGTAATTAAAAACGAAGCAGGTTTTAGGTAGCTGCTGTATGATGTAATTACAGAAGCAAAGTGGAAAAGCTATGAGGAAGGATGTGAGATGCTACACTGTAGTAACATATGAGATACTACACTGCTGTACAAGCAGCGCAGCGAGCAGGACTGATTAGAAGCTCTTTCTCCTTAACATCTCCTCAGATCTCAATAAGCCTTCTGCCTCTCAGTCTGCTCCTGTGGTTTTGAATACTAGACAGTGTTTTATGCAAATTGAGGAAACATCACAGAGACGGCACTAATAAATGGTAGTTAAGCTTCAGCCTGGGTTATCTGCTGATAGCAGAGGTTATAGACTCAGGAAGTAATGATCAAGTTGGAGACTGGATCATTCCCACTGCACCAATGTCCATTTTTGGTATGTCCAGTCAAGGCATCAATTGTTCCCAATTTGTTTGTGTTTATTAAAACAAACTTAGGTAGTTTGTATCTGTCAATGATGATAAAATACTCACATGAAGAGTTCAGTTATATATAAAGTTTGGTTATATACAATCTTATTTAAATTTAGGACAAAGCAGTGCCTAAAGAGCCCTTGTTAAATATACGTATCCACTCACCCCTCCCTAATTCATCCCTCTCCCCACCTCCTCTCTCTCTCTCTCTCTCTCTCTCTCTCCCCCACTCCCACTCTCACTGACTCTCTCTGTATCACTCTCTCTCCCCCTCTTTCTCCCCTCTCTCTCTCTCTCTCTCCCCCACTCCCTGTCTCACTGACTCTCTCTCTCTCTCTCTCTCTCTCTCTTAGCTCCCTCATTTCTATTCTGTTCTCTCTCACTCTTCTCCCAGCAAAGCTGCAGAAATGTGCTGGGAGTTTGGGGACCACCGCTCTCTATCTTCCTCCTCCTCTTCCTCACGGAATCCTGGGCTAGGAACTGGGCACTAGGGATCCAGAGCCGAGCGGAGGTGCACCCATCCCAAAGCCAGCAGATGGGGACCAGAGCCCGGCCCTGACGGTAAGAGGGCCTCTTATTTCTTCTCTCCATCTCTCCTACACTCTCTTACTCAAATATTTACCCTTCCTGCCAAGTCTATTTATTTTATGAAGTTAAATACATATATTTTCCTCCTTATGTTGATAACTCTGATAGTAATGTTTTGTTAAATATTTGTTAGGGATACACAGTAAAATGTCAGGGGATAGTTTTCTGTACACAGATTCATGTTAATCTTGGACTGTCAAAGTTTCTTCAAGCTGCGTTTTCCATTTATAATTTTAGTTATGAAAAATTGTTGCTAAAAGCGAGAACATTAGTATGTTAGAAGGTGAGTGTGGTGTCATATGAAATGGAACAAAAATAAATTCCTTTGGGTTTATCTTGCTGGTTGAGTCAACAGCATTTAAAAAAATATGTAATTAAATATGTAAATATGTCAGACTATGTTTTTCTTCATTTCGGTGGGTTTTTCATTTTTGGAGGTTGATTTACATTTATGTTATCTGCTTCTTTATTTATAACTACCAACCAAAAACCTTCCAAAACATGCAGACTTCACTGGAGTGATTTGTGCTGAAAGTCAGATGATCATTGGATGACTTGGGTCCACCTCCTGTGTTGTGTCATTATAATTTCCATTTAAATGACAGGAAGTACATAGGTCACCTTTAGAATTTGGGAAATTTCACTCCTTCACATCCTCAGATGAAAACTGAGGAAAGAAAGGTTTTGAAGTTTCTAGACTCACTTGTAGCGTTCATTTATATCTAAGACCACTATAACTAAAAATAAAACTCATTCTCTGTCTCTCTGTCTCTCTCTCTCTCTCTCTGTCTCTCTCTCACACACTCTCTCTCTCTCTACTGTCTCACTAAAAATGGTGATCTAGGCTGTTTTTTCCCCAGATGTGCTGGAACAGGGACAGTACAGTTATGGCTCTGCCCTTGAGCATGGCTACTGTTTCAGGTGTCCTGTCTCACCATGAATAATTGAGAGGCTTGAGTAGAGTTCATTCCATCTTTTCTCTGGTCTGTTCCACACAGGCCACACCAGTACCTGTATACTACATGAAGCAGTAGTTATAGTGTGGCATGCAATTTGAGACCCCATTCAGACTGGTGGATATCCTTTCCCAGTGTGCTGTGAATGGTGACGGCGTGTTGATTTCATGTTATTATAGGACGTGAGGCATTAATGATACATGCCCCACTATAGTGTAGCATCACAGTCACTCCCAGAGGAGCTTCCAACAAGAGCCTCTGTACATCGCTCTCAGCTTAGAACGTACAAGTGCTCTTAGATCACGTTTATTCCTCCACTTTCCTGTTTAAATAGAATTATACTGCACGCCCGGAATGCCTCCGGGGCTGTGAACTGATGCGATTTAATAAAACATCATTCTTGGCCATCACAGAGTGCAGGTTACACTTCGAGCACCAGTGGCATACTGAAGCCTGGACGTTCTGTTCTGCATGGATATAGTTTTGTCTAATGAGGACTTTAGTAATGCACTGGGATTCTCTTAGCTTTATGTCCCACTGAAGGTATACAGTGAAAGACAAAGTCTTTCTTGGCAATCCCTCTGGTATAACTTAAAGGAGTCAAAATAATGAAAACCACATTTTTCTTGCCAATCCACACATACACATATTTCCCTTTTTATGTAGAACATGTTATTCTACAGTTTGGATATACTGCTTGTTGTGATGTCACATCACCCAAGTTTATCCCAACACTTAAACAAGCCACCCGCTCTGCAGTCATCAGTTCACTGCAGAACTTTTCACTGTAGCACAGTTCCTACCCTGCCTTTAGAGGCAGCCAATAAAAGTAGCACTCATCATCATGCAAAATCAGTGCCCAGAAAAGAACCTTTTATTCACAGCAAAGAAAATTACATAAAGAGGTTTTTATAGATATCTTTCAAAGAGGGAATCTGAAAAAAAAACCCTCTTCTTTAAATCTCCCTAGGTAGTCTCTTAATTAGTTAAGTTAATCGCTACAACTTAAATCTTTAGTCCAGTGTTTAAATCTCTTTTTTTATAAATCTACTGTATTAGGAGATAGATAACAGGTATTAGAACCCTGTTCATTCTCTAAAGAGTCCATGAAGGAATACACTTCTAGCAGTTTCTTCTCAGAGGACGATCCAAGTCTCACTTCAGCAGCCATTCACCTAAGAAGCCCAAAAGCATTTTTCCAGTTCAAATGTATGATGTGAACAAACTAAATTTTAAAAACTCTTGAAACACCTTCTCTTGGGTTTCCACATGAGCAGCAGGTTCTGAACAGGAATACGCTTTGTTTTAGCTCCATACATTTATAGTCAAGCATTTTTGCTTTGTAATTTACCACAAGGCATTTTGACATAGCACTTCGCATGCATGTGTGTCCACACATGTGTCCTCTTCCATGTGTGTGTGTGTGTGTGTGTGTGTGTTTCTAAATTAAACCCATAAAACTTTTACTAGAGCCAATGACAATTACAGTACAACAAGGACACTGGTACAGAAAGCACTTTGCTGACGAACTCTGCACCAAACACTGGACTTGTATCCCAAAGCCCCACTTCATGTCTTTTTTGAAAAGCTAGATTTTGTTTGAATTTCAAAAAGCTGGTCTTGATTAACCGCTTTGTTAAGCTCTAATTGTCAGCGAACAAAATGTACAAAAACATGTCTGGGGTTATTCACAGGTCATTGCTGTTAAGACTCGGGAGTTAAGTACACTCAGCCGCAGTGGAGTCACAAATAACACCCTCACCCTGCTGCCCCGCGGGGTCATGACACGACAGCAATTATAAGGTGACAGAAGACAGATGCTGCGCTGTTCTCTCTATCTCCACGGCTCTTTGTAAATCTGCCCACCTCAGCAAGAGCAGCTTAACACTGTCGCTGTCCTCTCCTAGTGTGCATTTGTGCAATGGGAAAGAATTAATTGCCCCTGTATTTACTGTGGTGCAGTTTTATTCATGCCTCTTCTGTTAGAGAAATCAGCAGCCTTTAATCAGTGCCAGAGGTCGGAGGTCAGCGTAGTATTATTAGCAGGGTTTGGACTATAAAGGCACTAGGTGTACTGATTTCCCTCAGTGTTAAAGGAAGTGACACAAGCCAGGCTATCGTTTGGGGCTGCGTAAGTGCTGAAGGCAAACAGCTGTTATATACCATGACATGTTCCATAATCTCCAGCAGATGAAGGACGGGTGAAATTTATGTTAAAATGCTGGAAGAGGAGAAAAGAGAGAGACCTCTAGAAGGAGAGAGAGAGAGAGAGAGAGAGAGAGAGAGAAGATGATGTAACAACACAGTTTCGGATCTTCTATCGTCATCGCCTACCAGGATCTCGTTTCTAAGTGACCCGCTGCTTTGCCAGTCGGCTCTTTCTGGCATTAACCCCACAGCCTGGGACCAAACACGTGGTTGATTTCACAGCCATTAGCCTCTCTCCACTCTGCAGAAACACATCACACACTTAATGTGTCTTAACGTTCCATGTTAATGTGTATGACCAGCAAAGACCAGCAAGGCTCTTATTTAGAGGGTCACACTTCCTCTTCTCACATGGCAGAGAGTAAAATCACATTCTGTCTCTTACCATCCTTCTTCTGACATGGGTGCCCAGCTAACTCTGGGTTAGATGTGATGTGATCTTTTTCCAAATGCGCACAACCCTGCTGAGATTTGCATGTAAAAATAAAGATAATGATGTGCAGGAATTGTGATAGAGCTTTTACTATGGTCATAACAAATCCTGTTAACTCAACTTCAGATGTTTAGGAACAAAGGAATAGGAAAATGTTTAGACCAATAAACAATACAAATTTATGTCACACAAAATTCTTACCTACCGACCATTTGTCTGGGTGCAGGAGAAAGGCAAGGGCCATGGTCAGCTGGCATAATGACACAGAGACCGGCCACCAGGGGGAGCAGGAGAGCACCCAGGACCAGCAGAGGTCAGAGTGTGTGCTCGGCTACATTCCGGTCATCTACTACAGTGTCCTTTTGTGTGTGGGAGTTCCAGGTAAGCTGACCAAGAGACTGTATCACTGATGAAACAAATGGAAATTGCTATGACATACTATTAGATGCTCCAGAGTCATATTCACTGTTATAAGCACAACGAACACGAGTAAGTCAATCAATCACTTAGTTATTTAATAAACAGATCAATATGTAAATGATCTTCATATGAAGGTGGCTCCTTTTCTCAGGGTCCCACAAAATTCAAACATTCAAAAAGCAGGTAATTTTATATATCAGTTGTCCAGTTTTACACCAAAACAGGAAATGGCCAAAACAGAAATGTCCTTCATTTTGGTCTGGCTGATAGCTTGAACATCTATAATACACTCAGAGTAAACCAGGAATTTTTATTCAGATTAAAAGTCGAGTAATATTCTTATGTCAAAAACAAGACAGTGAGAAAGCTGGGTGAAGCCCAACGGATCACACTGTCCTTCAGCTACATATGTTAAGAAGCTGTAACAAAAGATGAAGATTATAAACCATTACCTGTGCACAGTGAAACATAGGAAGTGACAGTTATAAACCATCAGCTGGACAAAGCTTCAAATACAGTGATGTAACACTTTTAGAATGTTCCTGCCTGATACAAATGAAACTTTGTTTTAGAGTAGTTTTAAACTTTGTTTTAGAGTAGTTTTCAACTAAAAGTTATTACACTAGGACTTATCCAAGAGTAGACTTGAGGAAATCACCCACATTCATTAGAACAAAAATAAACAACAACAAAAAAAAAAATTAATTATATATATATTCAAATGAAATCAATCAGTTTTAAATATAATATCGACAGTATCTAAACAGTATGCTACATTATGTTATACTCTAAAATTTGACTGGCAGTTCGGTGACAGTAAGTAACCCCTGTAAATCTACTCTGTAGTTATGGACCACGTGTTTACTCCACCTCCTCTCTGTAGTTATGATCCACCTGTTCACTCCACCTCCTCTCTGTAGTTATGAACCATCTGTTTACTCCACCTCCTCTCTGTAGTTATGAACCACCTATTTACTCCACCTCCTCTCTGTAGTTATGAACCATCTGTTCACTCCACCTCCTCTCTGTAGTTATGAACCAACTGTTTACTCCACCTCCTCTCTGTAGTTATGA
>JAOXYF010000012.1:13315344-13331423 GCA_028565775.1 Sternarchorhynchus goeldii | reverse complement strand
ACTCCACCTCCTCTCTGTAGTTATGAACCACCTGTTCACTCCACCTCCTCTCTGTAGTTATGAACCACCTGTTCACTCCACCTCCTCTCTCCACCTTCGCTCCCCGCTCTCTATTTCCCTCCACTGCCTTCTCCTTATCCTTTACTTTCTCCTCTATATGTCTCCTCCTCTTGTCTATTCTCACTTTGTCCCAATCCTCCTCGTCCTCCTCCTCCTCCACACTCCTCTCTCCTAGTGAACATCCTGACGCTGGTGGCCTTGTCTCGTCTGGCTGCACGTACCCAGAAAGCCCTCTACGTCTACCTGTTGGCACTGACGGGTGCTGACATCCTCAGTCAGCTCTTCATCATCTTCGTGGGCTTCCTGCTGGAGACGGCCGTCTTCCACCGCGACGTGCCCCAGGTACTGCTTCGTTCCGTCAGCATGCTGGAGTTCGCCGCAAACCACGCGTCCATCTGGGCCACCGTACCTCTCACTGTCGACCGCTATGTCGCCCTGTGCCACCCCCTCCTTCACCGGCAGATCAGCTACCCGGCCCGGGCACGCCGGATCATCGCCATCGTCCTGACCCTGGCACTGACATCGGGCGTGCCCTTCTTCTGGTGGTCGGACGTGTGGCGGGTCGGCAGGCCACCCAGCGTCTTGGACTCGGCCCTGATCTGGGCCCATGTGACCATCATCTACTTCCTGCCATGTGGCATCTTCCTGGTGCTCAACTCGCTGATCGTGGTTAGGCTTCGCCGGCGGCAGCACCAGTACGGGTGCCAGTCCGGGAGCGGGCAGAAGGTGCCCGCGGGGGCTGGCAGGCTGGGGAAGACCACAGCCATGCTGCTAGCTGTCACCTCCGTGTTTACGGTGCTGTGGGCACCACGGACCACCGTGGTGCTCTATCACCTATATGTGGCGTCCGTTTACAGGGACTGGCGTGTGCATCTGGCCTTTGACCTGTCCAACATGCTGGCCATGCTCAACACTGCTGTCAACTTCTTCCTTTACTGCTTCGTCAGCAAGGCCTTCAGGGGTGTCGTCAGGGATGTGCTGCTCCTGAGGGGGGCGCCGTTGCACCGGCAAAGGCCTTTTCACCACCGCGCTGCTTCGGCCAATGCCTCCAACTCCTCCCTGTCCAGCAGTACCAAGCGCACTCACAGAGATGGAGCTCCACTGTCCACTCTTAACACAGGGCTGATCACATAGCTCCGCCCCCTGGATCTTGGACATCAGTGTAAATGACCTTAATCCTTTCTAGACTAAAAATATATCAACCATAACAGTTGATCAGGGTCTGCTTTCCTAAAAGTGTTCTATCGCCAAAAATGATCATAAAACGTCTCCCAGCAAGTATCAAACTGAGTTAGTTAACCTAATCTTTCCCTCTCATGAGTTTTAGACACCAGACCTTGATCCCTTCAAAACATGATCTGCAGTCAGCAGCTCCAGACTCGCCCATGTCTTACCAAAATATAAATCATCAGACCAAAATGACTCTGAGCCCACACCTCGTCTGCTGCCATAGTAACAGCACTCCTCCTCCTACAAGAACAGTGAGTAGAAGGACAGTTGCCAATCACACACTCCTCCTCTGCAGAGAAGTGTGTGGATGGAATGCTTGTTATATACTGCAGTGGATGGCCAGGCAGTGCTGACTTCTTTTATCTCAGTATGACCCGGGTTCTATTGCCCTCTCCACTGCACGTATGTGTGCTGTACTTCTCCACACCCCTTACACTCTTACACCTTTAAACTGAACTGTTATGTTTCGTAGATCTGGTGCTCCCTGCGGCTCTAAGTATTGAAGATACTGAGCTTTTTGTTCATAGGAGTTCTTTGTGTAGTGTGTGTGTGTGTGTGTGTGTGTGTGTGTGTGTGTGTGTGTGTGGGAGTGTTTGTGTCTACCCAATTCAATTACATAAAAACTTCATTGTAAACAATGAAATTGGTTCACAGACTTCACAAAGCCTAGCTGTCTGTACCACCAGTCAGACACGTGAAAGAGGATAGATGAGAAACTCAGAGACTAAGGACATGAATGTGTCCCTGTAGACAGTCATGTCCTCCCTTTTGTTTAGGCTGAACAATTGCATGATATTGGCCAATTGCATAATAGCGGGTTTTTTCTGAGTGCGGTCAGTGGAACAGAGAGAGTAAACTGTGTCTGCCTGGCCTGCTGTTTATTCAAGGACAAACAGGACCTGCTGGAGCCCTCAGTGGGAGCCAAAATAAGCCGCACCAGAAGCAGGGACCCCACTATGCAAACACACTATATTCTCCACTGAGCACACCAGGTGTCTCACTGAGTCTCAGAACACACACACACAAACATACACACATACATACTCCAATCAGTTTCCATCTGACGGAAACCATTAGGCTCACTGATAAACCAGTTGTACTAAGGTCTTAGTGTAAACTCTGTGATGTCATAAAACTGCATACTGCAGACCAGTGTGAACATGAAGTGAACCCTGCTCTTAAATGCATATTATTAACATATCAGTCAAAAACGGAGGTAAATTTCCTGAGACATAGGTTTCCTGACATATTCAAATCAACACAAGCCTGACGACTGCACTGTTCAATGATGCAAGCTTGACTCTATCCCCAGTGACAGACTTGGACAAAGTGTTTTTTCTAGATAAAACCTAGACTGATTTATTGACCAATCCTGAAGCATTAGTAAATATATGGGTGGGCCATATAGCAACAGTGATATTTTGAGCACAGCATTTATACCATTAATAAAATCAATCATAATCAATAAATATTTAGTTTTAAAAAGAAGAATGAACTTAATGAAGGAATAAGTTAACTCAGTGATACATATAACACATGCAGATCCACTTGACCATTTTGCTTAGAATCAGCTCGTGCCCCTTCCCCACAGCCTCTCATTATTTCCTTCTCTCTCTCTCTCTCTCTCTCTCTCTCTCTCTCTCTCTCTGGCATGCTCTTTATCTTATTTTTTCTGGCTAGCCAGATGCTACCCCGTGTTATTGCTTTGAACATATCTCCAGATGTAGGCCAAACACGGGCAGTAGCGAAGAGAGAGCATAATAATAAACACAACGGGTGAAACAGTCACCCCTGTGTCTCAGACCGGCCGTCACTTTTGAGACCTAGTGGGGCCTTTCTGGGTCTAGCTGCAGGGTGGCGATAGAGTAGGCACTGATTGTACAGAGTGGGGAAGGGGGGACAGGTGTAGATACTGGCCAAATCTTTTTACAACCCCATTGCTGTCCATTTTCTGTAACCCCTATCAATATCTACAAGAACTGCCCTGAGCATCACTTGTCACATGCTTCTCTCAATTCCAGGCAGGTACAGTGTATGCAGATCTTTATCCCTTGAAGATTCACTGAAAAGTTCATCTTACAAGTGACATTTAAATTTAGAGTTGGGAAAAGATGTGAATGGCAGTCGCTGGGGTTACCTGGTGCCTGGTAATAGTCACATAAAAGCCAAACACTAAAGAAGTGCTACTTATTAAATATCTTAGTGAAGTAATTATACTGTGGAACTCTCCATTCCAGGGTTAGCTACACTATCTTCGCTCATTCATTAGTTGATGTATATGTAGTGGAGTGTCACATATCCCTGTTAAACACAATAGCAAATTAATTAAACTCTTGCAAGGTGTCCTTCACTGGTTCTGTTGGATAGGTTCAGATAGATGAGTGACATGTGATTGTTGTTCTCATCCCCTGACGTTAGATTTTGGAGTTTCAAGCTGTTTGCTGTTATTGTTGTTGTTGATGATGTCATTGTTGTTGTTGTTGTTATTCTTGTTGTTGTTGTTGTTAATATCATGTGCCATCAAAAAAAAATACACAGTGGTTCGAAATGATTGAGATATTGTGCAATTGCCCTGTAAATGGCCTTAAAAATGGAAAGAAAAACTCAGTTGCAAACATCTCCCACTCACTTCTCTGTAAATGTGTTACCATACAAATGACAGGCAGCTCTTACATGATGTTTGTGACTGTAAGAAATAAAGTGTCTACCTGATGAACTTGCCCTTTTTCACAGCACAACTTACTTTGTTTTTAGGTACCAGTTACTGTCATATTTTGGACTAAAACAGAATGAAAAATTCACAAGGAAAAAGTCAACATTAAATTTGCTTATTCGCCAACACAACTAGCACTTCTTGTTCCACAGAACCTCAGAAACTGGCTACAGTTTGTCCTGCAATACTGCAGCAGCCTTCATTAACGGCTGACCTTGACTGGCCAAAACTTGTTCAATGCAACCTCTGAACGCTCTACTCATCAGGACCATCTCCGATTGGAGACTGTATCCCTGCAGCCCTGCTCCTGGTGAAGCTGGAAACCCACTCCTCCTCCTTCTCCTCCTCACCTGTAACTACCATCTGTACAAGAGCCAAGATCTCCTAGGAATGAGAGGACTGGCATAACAAAGCAAAGTTTAATTAAACATTATATACAGGTAAAAAGGGTCATATTTAATTGTTGCAATTTAAAGTAACAGATTTCCTCTACATCCCTTTAGCCCACCCATATAAAGACCCAGACGCATGTCTCATGATGTTCTCGTGAAAACACATTGAAAACTAATCAGAAATAATGTTAAAATGCATAATTATAATAATAATAATTAAAATACGTAAATGATCTCCAAAAATCTGAAAAAATATAAAGCAATCAAGCGCAAAAAAACAATATCTCAATATCTACCTGTGAGAACATTCCTGTGAGGATCAAAACGGATCTTCATCGGTATATGCATTCGCTTTAAATGAACGCATTCGTCCAATACAAATAAACGCTATTTAAACTACTCCCAAGAACGTTATAGCAATTACTTACCACTAGATGGGGCTTCAACTCCATGTTGTGTATATTTCTAATGCTTTTCAAAACTGTAGCGCCGGTTATCCATATCTATTTATAATAAATTTCTGGAAGTACCATCATTATGAATGCATACTCTAGATTAACAAGATACTTTTTATGTCATTTTTGACATTTTAGTGTTCAATAAATCTGACAATGTATGCATCTATAATGTTTCATTTCTGTGGTTACTAGGTTACTGTTGTTTCCATGCATGTAATCAGATTAAGCTTTGTGGTACAGAAAGATAATGTCTGTTCTAAGTGGGTTTTGTGTCATACACATGAAAAGTTTGATCCTGTCTGAACGAGGATGAGCAGAGGAAACAGACACGTGGCCGTAAACAACTGCGTAGAGAAACCGGTATGAAAAAAAACAACAACAGTGGCAGTGTGGGATTAGGGTCAGGGACAGAATTAGGTTTATGGTTTGGGTCAAGGTTATGACTAGGTTTAAGGTCAGAAGAGGTGCCTGAGGCCTGGGAGATGATCCTTGATTGAATGCGTCTGGAAGCAGAGAAGTGATCAGAGGAACGGGAACATCCAGCGAGAGATAAGGGGGGATGGGCACCCAAATATTCGTCTTCGGTACACAAGTCTTAACATCCCAGAATAGCACTGTACACAGAGTACTTCTGGAAACACCACTGCAAGAGAAACACTGGAGTGCCAGGAAACCAGGTTTGCTTTGTTCATATAGTCCTTTCCTTCAAAACATAATGGAAGTCTGCAGTAATGATAGGTATGGTTATAATCACATGTTCACATGTCAATGTGATTCAGATCTGAACTTTCTGCTGCATGAGTGTATACAAATATGAGAACACCACATGGATTTCATGGAAACGTATTGTATATAATCTTGGTCTGATGCGATTTTAACACCTTCATTAATAGAGAATATCTTGTTTAATAAGATTTTTTAAGCTAAAAGAACCCAACATATTAATATTCTTTAAGGGAATTAAAAGTGTGTATGAAGCATTTAGGTTTTTTTCAAACTATATAATATAATCATTGCCTTGTTGATCTGTGCTGACACAGTACAAGCACTGTAGTTTTGTTTAATAACTCAATGAATTAAAGATTATATCAATATCAATATCTGAAGTTGTAGATATTATAAATACTGCTTCCCCAAAAGGCCCCCAAAATACAGAGACACAGAAAAAGGAAAAAAAAGAACTCGCTGGAAATGGGAAACACACTACTGGGCTTGATTCTGCTGGCAGGCTGCACAGGAATATCGTTCACATTGTACGCGCACTCGACAGTGTACGCGCGCACCCGAGAAAGAGAGAGAGAAAGAGAGAAAGAGAGAGAGAGAGAGTGTCTCCAAACATCAGAGCTCCGTTGCGGTAGTAGCTTAGAAAGCAAACTAGTTACGGTGTTATCCCTGGATTTAGCAGCAATTTATCAATCTTTCGACCAATTTAAAATAGTATATTTGAGCACAGAGACAGCATTGTGTGTTCCAAATCTTTTGGCTCCTAAGCCCTTCTCAGCGTGTTTTAGCGTGTCCATGTCGAACATATTTTCCATACAGTGACTGGAAATTGTCAGATAAATACTGATCCTGGTAAACAGAATCGGGACGCGATCATTCATCCAGCAGTCATCCGCAAGTAAGTTGAATTTCGCCCGTGATTTCTGTAGGCTTTATTTTTATTAAATGGCCTACGATCTTCTATACAAATAAAGTGAAGAAAGAAAGTTTCTCTTCCTATTTTGCGATTTATGCATTTATGCAAGCATTTATTTTAATAACAAGCACGTATTGTACAACACATATGAAACGTCTGAATTCAAAACAGTTTCCGTACATTCTCTAGCGTTTTCCTGCAGATTTACCGTTAAGATAAATATGTGCCCATCAGAAAACTACTGCCAGTTGCATGTTGCTATTACTTTTAGGGAGTTTGTGTAGTCTAATGTTTTCAAATCACATTTGCTGTTATATTAATATAGTTTATTGAGCACTTTGTTCACCTGCGCAGGTGAGTGCAACGGACCCCAAATCACGCCTTTAATCTTTTGATCAGAAGTTTATATAAGGTTGTATTATCCCTGGGAAAACAAGGTATTTAAAAATTAAACGTCTAAGTGCTACTAGTTCCTAATAACAGTGGCTTCACGCTTTTTGTTTACTTCCGTTTGGGTGTAGGTGGTATTCCGAAATTATAAATATACAATAACATTGATATGAATGAGATTTATGTTATGGTGCATTTAAGACTGCACATATTTCTCATTTTAACATTTATAGCACTGAGAATGGGTAATATAGGAAATATTTTGGTATATATTTTTTAAAGATAAGCAATAAATGTAACAAATATTTGCATGCTGTAACGTCACAGATGTCACTGGTGGACATGGACTGACTGTTATAACCGGCTCTGCAGGTTCTGGAGACTAAGGGAGTTTCTACATGTTTGTTTGAAGAACACTGCTGTGTTTATTAGAATCATAACCATTCGGTTCTGACATGCCACCAGGCAAATAACCCTTGAACTTTGAATGGCGTTTATTTCTGAGGATGTCTGAGCCGTTACTCAGTAGTACATTTACAGAGGCTTGCTTTTAACTGATGGGTGACAGAGAGTGTTAACTTTCTCCACAGCTGAGAAGATGAGAAATGCTTTGGTTTATTATTAACTGTGAATAGCAAAGTGGGTACTGAAACTCTTGAACAGAAATCTCAAGGTTTTTGGTGCATGTTTCGATTCAGTTTTCATTCTAATTGTTGCATTATACCTAAAGACTTAAAACAGAAAATGGAATTTTGCAAAGCACTAACCCATAAAATGGAGAAATAAGGAAGGGTTTCACCCTGATGACTTCTGGAGCACTATATCCAGATCAGATTTCTGACATTCAAATGGTAATTTCAAGCAAAGGTATCTGTTGAAAAGCCTTTTAGAACGTGTGTGTGTTTGTGTGTGTGTATACAACAACCAGCATATGTGTCTACATGGGCAAAACCGTCTGTTTCCAAGTGTTTGACAAACGAAGTATTTGACAAACATTTCTCAATGAAACTGCTACACGTAACATGTACTCTCTCTAACACCCTCCCCCAGCAGCTTTTCCCTCGCCTTTAACCGTCAATGCACTGAAACCGCAACTGAAAAATGTCAATATTGTTTAAAAGGCATATGAATGATTTACAGAGATCCTGGGAACAATTCCAAGTTTAGAAGTTTTTGTTCTTTGCCCTTGGATGAAGACCTTCAGCGTATGCACCGCGTCTCCCACCCCCAGAGCAAGGCTGGGCATGGCTTCAGAGCGTGTACAAGCACGTTGGAATGGTAGTGATATGATTGTTGAGATTTTGTTGGCGTCCAATCTCTCCTTCCTTGGGTGTGTTAGATGATTCTGTTCTAAAGACACGAGGCGCAGTCACCTGCTTCTTCTTCATGAAGCACACTCTCATTCCCACCAACCCTGCCTTTCCCTGTTTATTCCACATCACATTGTTTTTCGCTCCCACGTTTGTGCCTGCTGTTGTTGTTGTTGTTTACTTAGTTGTCTTCCATGTTTGTGTAATCCAAGGTGATCATCTCCTCGCCCTCGGGCTGTGGATTCTCCTCCTCCCGTTGGCACCATGGACTCCTCGCCTGTTTCCACGGCAGTGCCACAGGGCTGTGGCTCAGGCATCGACAGCCTCTACTACAGGCTGTGTGATCTGAGCGCGGTGTGGGGCATCGTGGTGGAGGCGTTTGCCACCGCAGGTGTGCTGGCCTCTCTGGTCCTGCTCATGGTGCTGCTGGCCAGCCTGCCCTTCGTGTCGAGCAAGAAGCGTCGCAGCTCAGTGGGCATCAACGTGGCCTTCCTCGTCTGTGCCCTGGGCCTTTTCGGACTTGCCTTTGCCTTCATTGTGGGGCTGGACTTCTCGACGTGCGCCTCGCGCCGCTTCCTGTTCGGCGTGCTCTTCGCCGGTTCCTTTTCCTGCCTCCTGATGCAGGCGGTAAAGCTGAACATCCTGGCCAGGCGCAACTCCGGCCCTGCGGGCTGGGTGCTGTGCCTGGGAGCCTTGGGCCTCTGGCTGGTGGAGGTGGTCATCAACACAGAGTGGATGATCATCACCATGGTGCGTTATCCTCTTAACGACAGCATGGCTGGCATGACCGCTCAATGCGCCGTCGAAAACAAGGACTTTGTCATGGCTCTGATCTACGTCATGAACCTGCTGCTGGCTGTCGTCATGGCGCCCCTTCCTGCCTTGGCAGGAAAGCACAAGCGCTGGAGGAAAGACAGCGTCTTCATCCTGCTCACTGGTCTCCTCTCCGTGGGCATCTGGGTGGCCTGGATTGTCATGTACATTTATGGGAACGCCAAGTATGGCAGACCTCCACTGTGGGATGATCCCACACTGGCTATCGCTCTGGTGGCCAATGCCTGGGTCTTCCTGCTGCTCTACACGGTGCCAGAGGTGTGCTACCTGACTGAGGAGGATGAGGTGGATCTGAACTTTGGCCAGGACATCTACCCCAAACCTGGAGTGGGTTATGAGACTATCCTGAAAGATCAGAGCTCCCAGAGTGTATTTATGGAAAATAAGGCATTTTCGATGGATGAGCCCAACTCAGGTAAATTAACTTTTCTTTATCTTTGCCAGAGTCCATTTACTGTTTGTCTGAATCTGAATGTGATATTTTGGTGATTCAGTGACTTCATATCTCTACTGTATCACAATGAGATTAGATGTTCTACTGGCCTTCTCTTCCCCTTCCCTCCACTCTCTCCATTTACCTGTGTACTGAGAAAATGTGCTCATATTCAACAGCAAATATTTGTGGTTTCTCCATTATATATGTTGAAATGATGTACCTATAAGCTCAATACAATGCCAGTCATGCTACTTGTATTTGCTAAGCTATTGTGAGTCTGAATATAGAAAGAGAGGTTTTGAAGACAGAGGAAGGACACTTTTAGCATTTATGCACACCCATGTTAGCTAATGCAAGGTGTGGAAATATATGGATCACCGTGAAATGACCATGTCTCATTAGGCAGTGAAGGGTGGATTGTGGGCAGACCCAACCCATCGTAACATGAGTAAACATGGCCACACTCTGCTCTAATCTGTCGCTCAAAAAAAAAAAAAAAAAAAACTGACTCGGCTGTTTACACTAGTGCATCTCCACGGAGACTGAGGCGTGGCGACAGTATCGTCTGAGTCAGGTATTTCACATAGGAAGACGACATTTCTCCCCTGCATTGCTCCTAGTGATCGTGTTTCTGTTTACCCCAGAGAAGAGAAGAGCCTGGATGGGCTCTCACAGCTGCTGCTGCAAGTGCGTTTCATACATTTGGAGCAGGTGTCGGAGGGCACACACAGCACTGTTTGCTTGGGAACAGTGATTTGTTAGACATGCCATATGTCACAGTGATCAGCTCAGCCTTCAGTCCCTATGGGAACTGGGATTTCTCTCCACATCCAGTGCTGCACAGAAACGTTGCTTCACATGCAAGTGACAGAGAATGTGACTGATGCTTTTTTATGAAAAAAAGCATTTTTTACTTTACTCTTCTGTGTCATACTGACTTCTACACTCTCCAGCCATTTTATTAGAAATGCCTTGCTTAGGTTCACCTTATAGGTGTACAATGGAGTCTAACTGCCATGCAGTTGGTAGCCGTATTCCTACATCAGTGGTCAGTTTCTGAACCCTGGACCACAGAGTGGTAGACCAGCACAGCCATGACATATAAAAACCCTATCAACACCACTGTGCGGGGCACAGTCATGTCAGTGTAACATTCAGCGTAACATTCAGCGTAACAGTGTTACTGCTGTATTAAAATCACTGTAAGAAAGTAACCAGTGAACGGAACAGAGGGGGACTGTCAAACACGTAACAATACTGTATAAACATAACCCCTTTCCAAATGCACCTGTAAAATAAATATATTTGGTAAGAAAAAGAAATGGGAGTGCTGGATAACATTAGCAACTGTCTGTACATACTCTCTCAACTTGATTGCAACATGTACCTGAGACAGAAGATTAATGTTCACAGAATATAAGGCCAGGGCAGGCATTCCTAATACAGAGCAGGGTGAGTGTATTTCTAAATGGTCTTAGTCCATATAAAGGTATAATCAACACAGACAACCTGTTTAGGCCTATGTCCTCTAAACCACCAGGTTAGAAATGTTTTGTCTTTGAAGTTCTCACATTGTGTTTGTCCTTTCGTGTATGTTGTTTTTGTTGTCAGGTAATAAGCCAGTGTCTCCATATAGCGGCTACAACGGCCAGATCCGCAGTTCTGTGTACCAGCCCACCGAACTCGCTCTCATCACCAAAGGAGCTGCAAACGTGAGTGCCTCCCTCAGCCACTTCTGCTTTGCTTATGTACACACTCGTTCAGGCAGGCGTTCACAACATTTTGCCGCTATTTGGATATTTTACGGCTTAGCGACCCTTCAACAATGGCTATATGCAAAAGCCTCTCGCCGAGCCGACAGTGTTTGGTTGTGTAAATATGTGTGTGGGGGGTCGAGAGCTGAACTCTGTGCTCCCGTCTGCCCGCCTCACGCTCGTGCCTCCTGCTGCAGTCGGACGGCCCGTTCGAGACGGCCATCCCGCGAGCCACGCTCAGCCCACCGCACGTCCAGAGCGGCTCGCCCACACGGCCCAACATGTCGGACATCGGACAGACACCCGCCAGCAACGTACGCAGCTGCACCGCCGCCTCTCCGTTCTCTACTCCGCTCGGCCGACTCACTTGCTCTTTTTTATCATCACCTTGGCCTCTTTTCCACTCGGCTTGTGCTCAGGTCACTTCTAGGGGTTGCCAATTTGCCCTTCCTGGCTTTAACGGTCGGCTGATGCTGACCGTTTTACACCTATTTTACAAGCTTTGCAAGTTGAAATCCAACTCCTTGCTTGTCCTCTGGAGAACATATCACTGTTCCAGAATTCTCTGCACTCTAGAACCTCCACCTTTGCTTTCTTTATGTTTACTTCTGTCTTTCATCCTCTCATATAGTGGAGACTCCTGTTCTGTTTTCAGCCTTTCCCTGTCTCTCGCCTGAGGGGTATTCTTCACCCTTTCCCTGTCTCTCGCCTGAGGGGTATTCTTCACCCTTTCCCTGTCTCTCGCCTGTGAGGTATTCTTCAGCCTTCATTACTCTCTCGCTCTCTGCCTTGTCATTCACTCCCACAAGATCAGGTTCCATTCCCAGAATGCACTTGTGGATTCTTTGCTCTTGACAGATGATACAAGGCCAGTTCTATGTGTGCTGTGGTAAGTGAAAGTCATTCACTGAGACAGGAAAAAAAAATCACAAATCAGGTGGTAAAGGGCAGCAGAAAGTAACAGTTATGCAGTTTGAAAGTTTGAAGGGGCTGTCATGTTGGATTCTTTTTTGATTCGTACAAAGCTGCTATCTTGTAGTCCCTTTCAGGTTTGACATGGAAGAAATATTCTCTAAGACAAACATTTATCGCTGAATAGATCTGTAGGTTCAGAGTCTATATGTTTAACGAAATCTTAATTTTCTCAGACTGTAGTACAGCATTTGAGTTGTATAAGATATAGAGTCACTGCAAAGTAAATCAAAGAAGGAGGCGAAAAGGGAAAGTCAAAATGAAATGTGATGAATAGTCAATGTTGGGCACAGAAGCTCAGAGGTGACCTCCAGTCCAGGAAGACTGCAGCACAAAGCAATCCAGTCTTTCTCCTTGCTCCACATCAAGCTCTTCAGTAGCAGAACCACAGAAAGGTGGGTCAGGACAAACACTGCTCTCAGTGTAGTGACCCAATCGGACATCTGAACATTGAATGGAATATTTTGGTCAACTTTCCCTGTCCTTCAAACACTAATGACTCTCTAGGGGTGTCATCTGTTACCAGAGAAAACTTCATTGTAGTATAATGTTGCTTTCGAATATAGCACTGCAAACAATTATCATTTTGTCTCTCCCTTTCTGTTTAGGGTAACATCTTGCATTGGAAAACACAGTGGTGAGGCTGGCGGGGGTCTACTTCTCCGAACTCCTAGTTTGATATTTTTCTCAAGAAATTTAAATTATGGGTCCACCTTGCTGTTTGCCCTTTCTTAATCTTGGAGTGGGTAATTCTGCCCATTACAGAGACACTGTGCAGGGACGGCTCACGGTGTCACTGAACTTGAAAATCGGCAACAGGAAATCAGACAAATCTTGACTTTGCAGCTGAACAATGGGCGTGGAGGTTTTACATGCAACACCCGATGCTTCTGCGCACTGATACAATGCATTTACATAGACATAAGAGAAGGGACGGATAACCGGAAGTAGCTTGGATGCAGTATAATGTGCATCAACCAACCTGCTATCAGATTCCACAGTAAAGAGGACACCTGCCTCTTAATCTACATTGCTGCCTTAAACCTCAATATTTAGATATAGTGAAAGTACAAGTATGCACTAGCCTTAATTTAAGATAACCTGCAGCAACAATAACTTCTGTAGAGAAGTTACCTAAATACTACTATTTAACTGATAGTGCCTACAAGTAATTAAGTTTCATGGCTTTCTGTCATCGCGGAGTTAAAATGTGTCCAATATTGCTGCACATTTTTACATAAATGAGCACCTTTTTCAAAGCACAAAGCAAGTAGTGTGGTTGTATGTTTGTGTCTTTGAATTTCATTTGATGAACTGGACTGAGTATGTATATTCACAAAATAAAGATATCTGAAATTTAGGATGGTTTGTTTTCGTTCTTTCACTGCTGCGGAGAAGGCTGTAATGGGGTTTGGTTATGGCACCTGTCCTGAGGGTGCCATGTGCAGAAAACGCCAATGTGTCGAGCGGAAATGTCCCTTCAGCTCTAGTCAGTGGCATTTATTTGACTGTAGATAAGTGTCACTGTACCATCATGGACACAGATAAGTCCATAAATGCCAGTAAATTCCAGTAATAACACATCACAACCAAGTCACAGGTTTTCTTTGTAGAAATAAATCAAAATGACAGGTATAGCTAAAAGCTTTTTCAGTTATTACTCCTATTAGAGAATTTGCCAATATTACTATGAGACAGAATTGGCGAATGGTATTATATCTCATAGAGGAGCAAAGTCTGCTGTAACATTTGGTAAAACTGAGCTCACATGTGTGAGATTCCTGCTTCTTTCAGCAGGTGATTGCAGGACAGTTCATTATTCTTTCCAGAGCTGTATGATCATTTCCTGTAAGCTGAAATGTTTTTGCATGCGGTTGAAGAAAAGTGTTCCCCTTCCAGTTACAGTGCTGTTGATAGATATGCCCAGCATCAATTTACAGCTATTCATACTCTCTTGTAAAAAGGCACAAAGTTAAACAGATTTGACAATGTTTTTATAATTAACACCAAGGCCTAGAAAACAGAATGGGATGTAGAACTCAAAATGAATTGTTTTGGTTTGGAGATGTGAGGTGAGCTCATTTGGGCATTTTGCTATAGCTTTGAGTAGCTACTGAGGTATAAAACTAAAGGCAGAAGAGAGGGAATGCTGTGGTGCTGAGCTCAGTGAGAAGAAACCATGAAGAAACTAGTGAGAGACAGAAGAGATGCAGTGAGAGACAGAAACCACCCAGGGACAGGTGAGAGACAGAAGAGGCACAGTGCGACAGAGACCCACGCAGAAACTGGTGAGAGACAGAAATGAGACACAAACCACACAGAAACTGGGGAGACCCAGAAGAGAGACAGAAACCATCCAGAAACTGGTGAGAAACAGAAGAAACGCAGTGAGAGACAGAAACCACACCGAAACTGGTGAGACAGAAGAGAGACAGTGAGACACAAAAACCATATAGAAACTGGTGAGACAGACGAGAGACAGTGAGACACAAACCACACAGAAACTGTTGCGAGAGAGAAGAAAGACAGTGAGAGACAGAAACCACCCAGAAACTTGCATGTGTGTATCTACAACCGCAGGCTTTTGTGCAAGTGAAGGGAAAAGTGTAAGAGTTGTTTTTCTTCAAAACCTATTGCATAAATCTTTCTGTACTGGTTAATAACTTTTAGTTTATCTATAGTTACCTTGTGATCTTACACTGTAAAATAAAAAAAAGACAGAGATCATCCAAAAGATGTGGGAGAGAAATTAAAAATGAATAAATGTCTTCTCTTTATTCCCCTGCACACACACACACACACACACACACACACACACACACACACACAGCTGTCCACCTACCTCCTCCTGTTTGCCTTTAACCAGGCGTCTCGTGTTTCACCCTTCTGTCATGCAAGAACCCATTCTTGATCGACTCATCATAGTGGGCAGTCAGACTTCGAGCTTCTGGTCAAACTGGGAAGCTGAAACATAATAAGCACAGTACGTGTAGCCCTGCGACAGACTGGATTCAGAACTCAGAATTTGTTACAACAGAAATGCGAAACCTTTTATTTAGAATACAGGAACCTGTTTTTAGAATACATCAATAAAGGTGCTGTTCACAGACAGCATACTGTACTGTAAGTCAATCCAATGGGATGTCATTTTTGGAAGTCAAAGAGACAGTGTTATGAAAGTAATATTGTTCCTGTTTATATCCCACTCATAGCGGAGAGATTACGCAATGTATCGTCTTCTCCACTCTGACCAGATGCAGCCCAACTGTCGGACCACAGGTTACCTTTTAAAATACAGCTGGATTCTGGCTCTGTGCTTAAATCCCCATCTGTGGGAAGGAAGGTATTAAACACTCAGATTATCCTCATAGCAATGGTATAGCGTGAAATTTTGTTAGCTAGCTAAACTATATGAAGGAATATTTCAGTCCAAAAAGCCCACAGATGATGTACAGATAAATGTTTTGCCTTGTAATTACTTGTAATTAATTATTAGTGAGTGTACAATGTATGGCAGATATGAATGTGCTCAAATATCACAATATTATTATTATGATTATTACCAAAATGATCAGCAAAAATGTGTAAAATGCTGAGTGCAGTTCCTGTAATGGCATCCTGGCCTGTACCTGCAGTGACTCACTGAAAAGACACGTCTCACTGCACTAGTGGCAGTGGGCCCTTCAGCACACTCAAAAACACACTGCACTAGTGGTAGTGGGCCCTTCAGCACACTCAAAAACACACTGCACTAGTGGCAGTGGGCCCTTCAGCACACTCAAAAACACACTGCACTAGTGGTAGTGGGCCCCTTAGCACACTCAAAAACACACTGCACTAGTGGTAGTGGGCCCCTTAGCACACTCAAAAACACACTGCACTAGTGGTAGT
>JAOXYF010000012.1:13292493-13313444 GCA_028565775.1 Sternarchorhynchus goeldii | reverse complement strand
TAGATAGATAGATAGATAGATAGATAGATAGATAGATAGATAGATAGATAGATAGATAGATAGATAGATTGTTTTTTTATTCATCAAACAAATCTTGGTAGATTTAATAGATAATTACATGTTCTAATTGTTAATTGAATAATCTAATGTTAAAACATACACATTTTCCTGTTGTAATGCTGCACCTTTGCATCTCCGAAAGGTTTTGAATTTGCTGTTTCAAGTTGATTTGCACAGGGAATGCCTCTGTCCCCATTAGGACTCAGCTGCACTCTCTTGGCCTGCTCTTAATTGGTGTGTTCGTTTGACTCCTGGGCTGCGTTCGCCTGGTTGCCCACAGCCGAGCCCAGTGGGAAGGCTTTTTGTTGTACCTAGCAATTTATCATTACACACAACTTTCTCACATCACAGGAAGCGGTGGAGCAATTATGCTCCGCACACATCAACGGCTGACCCTGCAGTCATTTTTTGTCTGTGATAGTAATGTGGAAAATTAATTATTTTAATGATTTTCATTATTTAATTAACATTGATAGATAGATAAGCACTTCTGTGCACTTCACTAAGGTGTCATTGGAGGAAATTACATTGTTATTATTATTAATTATTAATTCAGATGTTTATTTTTGCACAAGATTGATTGAAGTAGTGAAACGCCCCCTTTGTCCTTCTCCCATTCTCCTGCGGGATAGCGGGACGGGACGGCACAGTGGGACAGCTCCACTTGTCACAGAGGTGTCATTCTGGGGCTGCCAGCCTCGCTATGGGGCAGAGGAACAGTGTGCTCTTTGTGCGGTGCACACAAAGCTGGACCTGTGTGAAGCCAGGTTTACGTTCCTCTGTGGGGACCTCCAGGAGGCAGGCCAAGAGCATCAGCCCCCAAGTCTGCTCACCTGTTCAGCTAGCGACCCTCCTCCCGGCCAAGGGGCCACTCATTTCTGAACCTTCAATACTCAACAAAAGCACCACAGCCTTAAAGGATGCTTTTACAATTCAACATCAAAATGGACTAAGGGCATAATTACAGTGAATTACTTGAAAGATGACTGCAGCAGTCAAAGCTGTGACTAGGTGACAGTGAGACTGTCCCAGGTTCCTGTTGACTGAGCTGAGAAAGGCCTTATCCCTTCAGGTGCAACAACCTGATTTCATAGGCAAGGAGGAGTAAAAAGCTTAATTTGAGATTTAATTTTATTCCCTGATAGGACAAATAAATTTGGGGTGTTTGTTTGTTTCCTGTTTGTTTGAGAGACGCTACATACATGAAGCATGTGAAGCACGGTTACTTGAGTGTTTGATATGGGTAGGTCATAGTTCAATTAAAAATGCCAGTGTTTGTTAAGTCTAAGCATTTGAAATCTTGTATGAGGTTGTTGGCAGTGAGACTGTGCAGCAGTGTGTGGGAGCATTAGAGAATAAAGGTCAGGAATGTGCAGACCATGTCAGAAAGAGTGCCAGCCAAAGAGCATGTCTGTTGATGATTAGGATTAATGGGCTAAAAGACCCTCATTCCTTTCGGTCTAATTTAGACCCGAATCAACGACACTTATATTTCTGAATTTGTGACCCTCATTTAAAGCCTCTAAATCCTTGTTTTCACATTAGCCTTAATTTAAACTCACCAGTCCATTTCACGATAAGTCAGTCTGCCCCTAGGCCCGCTGGGAAATACCTGCCTGAGGTAAGCTGAGGATGGTTTCCAAGGCAACAGCTGGTGAGAGAAACTCAATCCAGAGGAGGCCAAAGGACTTTGGAAACTTGTGTCTGCCTGTGCGTGTGCGCCTGTGTGTGTGTGTGGGGGGGGGGGTGCATGTATGTACATATGTATATCTTCACCATATATCGTCCACATATCATGTTGAGTATGAAATAACATTACTCATATCATAGATCGTTTTAAATGAAGCAAGAAACTAAAAATTTTCTGCCATCCTGCAAAATGTGCAGTCTTAGGTGATCTGTGTCCATTATAGAAATTCACATTAGAATTGTTTTTTTCAATTATAATCAAGAATAGAGTTTTTTCTAAATCAGCTGAGGAGCAAAACATATATGAAAACAAACGTATTGGACCGCAAGGGAGAACACAGTGTGTAGAATCAAGAAAAAGTATTGCTGTTTAAACACTCTCCTCCTTCGCCAATTCCAAAAATAAAATAAAAGAATTCCATGTAGATAAAACATTCCACCTCAGTAAGAATATACAGAAATCAAAAAGCACACTTAAGCACAGTTGTGGTTCTATTTAAAACTCAACATCATTTTAGCATAATAAATGTCTGTACTGACACAGGAACACACCTGGCTATATACTGATAGATCATGGAATACTGAGAGACACTGATAGCTGGTGAGAGATACCGTGTATCGACTATAGGGAGAGCACAGCAGCATGCACACCCAGCACACTGACAGCAACTGCAGATATTTATCTGATTGCCTCTCTTCAGATATCACTTTCAGTCCCATGCAATGACAGTTCATTCAGGCCACAGCCTCCCTGGATAAGCTTTAGAAATACAGGCTCCGCTATCCGTTTCAAGATAACAGCAGTGTATTCATTGACCAGAAAACTGTTTGCTCTAATGTGTGTGATGAATAACTCTGACATCACAGTATGTTTCTTGGGTAAACATTGGCATGGCTTTATAGGGATGGAAAATTGCCTGTATGTGTATGTGAAAATAACCACAATCTCAAAGCCAAAGCCTCTATTCAGAAAGCATGGGGAAAAAAATATTTTATTTTAGAATAATATTCTCTGAAATGTTTTTTTAAGGTACGTGTATAAGTGGAAACGACACTAGAATGCTTTGTCTTGCCAGACAATTAGAAATATAAGAACAGGTTATTTGAAATACAAGAACATCTGTCCTTGTATTTCAATCAGTCGCTATATTTTTGGCTGACCATTGTTATCGCAGCCATAGTTAAACGAGATTATGGGCACAGTCAAATGCTGCGTTATTCTTGAGGTCATTTTAGGACTGTCATGTCCCGGTACCCATTCACAAATCAACTCACACCTGCGCCAATAACATTTCACAGAACGCTTTAGAATCCTATTAAACCTAACAGGTATTTTTGCGAGCTTCACGTTCGCGATGCCTAAAAGCTCAGAGCCTCGTCACGTCTTTGGAATCTGACTGGCTTCTGTGTCTATCGATCCCTCCGATGCCACGCCTACCGAGCCGCTCAAGCGCAAACCTAAGCGTTGTTTAGTTTTTTCTTTGATAAAACATTTCAGTTGCCTCACATCATACTCGCTCCTGTGTTCAGCGATGTCACAGATCCATCACTTAATGTAAAAGGCAGGACCGTTAAGAAGGTTCGATGTGAGAGTACTGTGGTAGCATGAATGCGATGCTGGTGCCAACTTGCGGCTTGATAATTACACAGCTAACTCCGCAGGTCCCGGGGCCTCACGGTGCAGCTCAGCTCAAGGGCACAGCGCATATTACACGCGCCGGCATGACCAGCTGACGTGGGTGCAGCTTATAGGTCCCTGGAGATGTGTCTTGCCGTTTCTATGGACATGTTCCTCGTGCATGTACACCTGTGGGAGTTTCTAGCTGCCACTCTCTCACGGGCTTGCACACACAAAGCATACAAGCTTCGCGGGGGGGTGTTTTTATTAAGAGACATTTCTCCAGTACACTTCTCTCTTTTTACTTCTCTACACACTAGACCAGTTACTAAATTCACAGCTCTGTAGAAAACGGTTTCAGGATTGACTGGAATCTGGTTAAGAGGCTTTCGGGATGCTTTGGTAATTAAAGCGATTCTACTAGTGAATAACCTAGCTATAGTATTCCAGGCTAATTATTTCACTCGTTAGCGTTGGATCAGCTCTATACAACAATAAACACCACCAACTTTTTTTCAGGACGGTGTTGTTTTCAAAACATACTGATCACTCTGATCACTCGCTGAACGCCACTAGCAGGCTAAAATTTAAACGGGCGTGATGTTGACGCACCTGGTGTAGTTTTAGGTTTGGGACGATAAAATGTGAGGATATGTCCCTTCTGACGATGTAAAATTCGTTTGTAACGACTTACATCATACCTGCTTCCTATTTGGAGGACACACACACGTTTTACACAACTTTGTGATGTACACTGTGGACTGTAAAGGCAGGAATTCCCAGCTCGAGTCCTGGAGAACTCCTGCCCTGAAGAATTTACTTCCACCACATCTGGCTCTCATAGCTGTTAATGAAGACCTTGATTAACTGGTTCAGGTGTATTAAGATTAAGGTTAAACCTCACCTGGCCAGGATAAAAGCAGAACTAGATCCAAACGCGCCTCTTATATCCTAATAAAAGTCTGATCTGTTTGCATTTTTATTTTTATTTATTTATTTATTATTAAGTATACGAAACCCTTACCCTATCTTTGTGCCACGATAACCAGCAGATATTTGTGTAATTATTGGTGGTACACACTGGAGTGTACTGGTTTACGCCAGAACGCTGGTAATGGCCTGGCAAGGGCATGACAAGCGAACAGCTCTAGTCGCTTACGGACATCTACAGTGAACTTTTGGAATAGCAGCGTAAAAACACGTGTTCAGCAAAGGTCCAACCCTCCGAGATCTTTCTAAATTTACAATTGGTTCAACGAATATGCTTTCTACATTCTGATTAGTCTTTCAGCGAAAAGGCATACGTCCATCACTGCAGAGGTCATAGGTAGCAAAAAATGGATGCCTCCAGTTCTAAATAATCCGGCTGCGATTACAATAAAAACCTTTCGTAAAGCAGCATTACATTTTAGAAGAATTACCGGTCGACGTGGCTGTATGGATTTTTTTCTACTCCCATTACAGGATGTCTGTTAAAAATACTTCTTCATATTTGCTAAGGGTGTGTAGGCTATCTTGAAATCTGAAAAACAAAACGCCAGGTCTCTATTATCTTGTGTGTCTCTGGAAAAATTACTCATAGCTAACATTTGGCTCTGTTTTTTGACATCGGACGCGTCTTGTGCGGGTCTGTTTCAGACGCCAGTCATATCTTTTAGCTAAATAAGCTATACAATGGATTTTGATACAATTAGCTAACAAATTAGATAGCTATTGGAACACTAGCCTTAGTTAACTATCCTAGCTATAACGGAGACTAACTTTCATTCACAATAGATTTTCGCTAAATGACTAACCTGTTTAAGACATAGTTGTGCACATTAAAGTCAACCTAGTTCCATTAATGACCCACAAGTAGCTAATTTATATTTATGTCTTATATCTCCACAGCTGTACATCTTGCACCTGACTCCTGTAACTAAGAAATGCTTGATCAGTACCATGCTGTCTCAGAGCAGACCTCTACACTGTCTTACTCCTCACTACCAGTGCCGCAGCCTAGATGAACCTGACCTTCCATCCCAAGGCCAATCAGCAACAATAGCAAGTTCTCGTGCAGATGATATTGCACAGTCTGGACAGAAACCTGCAGATCTGGGCCCTCCGCCCCCTCCCACGTGCTGCTGCATGAGCGGCTGCCATAACTGCGTATGGATCGAGTACGCTGAACAGCTGCTGAAATACTACAGTGATGGTGGTGAGAAAGCCCTAGCTGCTATGGAAAAGAATGTTCAGGATGAGAACCTCAAGACGTATCTCAGAATGGAGATCAGACTACTCAAAGAGAAATGATTTTTTGTTTGTTTGTTTTATTATGTACAGGACTGGGGTGCTGCAGACAAAAAAAATACTATTTTTACATATCTCTGGAGGTCAGAGTATCTTGCAACCTAAAACTATGCACTGATTTTTGTAATTCCTCATGTCTTGGCACATGTGAGAAGCATCTTAACATGTATGTAATTGTATTACTGTGGATGTATGAGAGTGCGTAACCATGTATAGAGAATGTTTTGTGCAGATGTATGTTGGATGATTCTTTGGGTCATTGGTCAGAATCTTTGTCTGAAGGTTTTATCATTTCTGCAACAAAATAATCTTATTTTAAATTACTTTAAACAAAGTTACTTTAAAATCCCTCATACTCCAGGACCTAGAAATGAGTGTTTTCTCTAGACCGATAATCACAATTTCAAATGCTAATGTGTTTTCTCATTTGAGATGACTTCTTACTCTATTGCTGTTTTATGCACTGTACATGCGTGTAGTGGATACATGGATACACTGAAGATAAGAAATGAATTTGTATTTTGATACACAAATATTTCATTCTGCATTCTTACGCTCCATAATCATGAAATAGATACTGAGTCTCAGTCACATGGGTGGAACTCGTATCTTTCCAGAATCTTTCCAGACATCCAAACCTCTGATACCATTGATAGGTAATAGGCTGTGTGGGGATTATGTAAATAAACGCACCATTCTTGTCCCTCAAGAAATTGTATGTATACTTAATTGTTAACAAATTTTATTCAGTACTGTACGCATTAAACCACAAACATAAACTAGTGATTTGGGGTAAAAACAGGATTATACATATTTTTAAAAATTGCATCGTAACTGGTAGACACTTTTTTTGTTCTTGTTTGTTTTACCTGCTAGTTAAATAGGCCTTTTAGCTTTTAAACCAAAATTTGGACACCAGACACCACGTGTGTTCTGTCTGATGAGTATTAAAACAGGTTCAGCAATGAACAGCTCCCAACAGCTTTTTTTTTTCCTCAAACATTTTTTTTCAAATGTTGAAATTGAAATGTTCTACTGTATTTATATATCTACATGCATGAACTGTATATGTATGTTGTACCACTATGCCATATATACAAGCTTCTTCACTATCAAAAGAATGAATGGTTCAAAGTCTAAATTGCATGTCATTTAGACAAACTGAAATAAAATGTTTGATCATCACAGGTCTCCATTCACACACGGATCCATGACGGGCTGGAACGGTTGTTAGTAGGTGTGGCTGTGATGCAGTGGCCTGGGTGGGTTAGGAATGAGCCTGTGCCCTCTGGCAATTGAAGTAATATGATATGAGGAAGTACTATAGTACAGCCTATGGACAGATAAGAGAGGGAAATGACACTGACTGTGAGATTTCTGTTAGAGGTTTTTCCTGTAGCTTAAACTGTTGTGTTTACACATCGAGTTCCAAGGACTTGCTGCTGGAACTAGACTCTCATTCTTTCCTCTTGGAGTCACAAACCTTTCATATTAGTTTCAATGTAGTTGTTGAATAAGTAGCATTATTTATTGCATATTTAGCATATATTAATAAAAACATAAAAGTGTTAAAGTGTTTAAAATCATTTACTGATTAAATCAATGCATATTAGGCTATCAGGTAAAGTCATCAGCTTCTGAGTTACATTTATGATTTAAACAGTGCTGTCAGACCTTGGTACTGAGGCCCCACAGCATCTCAAAAGCTGAAGTTATCATCAGCAAACTGTGAAGGGCTGCATGACCTATCATGGGTGTGTTAGAGAAGTACAAACACTACACACTGCCTGACTGTGACTGTGTGCTGGCTGGACCAGCCCTGTGGTGAAGAAGTTGTGTAAACCTCTCAGTTTATCACTTGACCTTTTCAGCAGACTGCATTATGAAATGTAGGAAAGGTCTGGAATTATGTGCTCATGTATGGACTGATCATTAAATATCAAATGTATCATAGCTGAGGTGTTTGTTAGCCTGTTTGAGCCTGGAGCATCGTTATAATGGCAGTCACATCGAATGCTGTGTCTGGATACAAGCTAAATAGATTTATGGCATTTAGCAGAATTAAAGTGTATCTGGATACATACATACAGATAAGCCGTTACGGTGTGTCTGGTTATTTACATACAGAGGTGAGCTGTCTGTGATGAATGTTCATTCCTCCTTTGCTCTCACCTCAAAGAGAGAGGAGCAAGACTCACTGACCTCATGGCCACAAACCACGTGTTAACTTTACCCAATAACCAATTTAAAGATGCATTTCAAACTTGGATTTGTCTCATGTAACTCAGTTTGCTTCTATGAATTTTATACTGTTACATTAAAGCAAACCTGCTTTACTTTTACAGTGGTGCATTTTTAAAAAAAGTTTCTTTGTTTTCATTATTATGTACATTCTTTACTTTCAATAAAATAAGAATGCACAAAACAACATAATCCAGGTCTCAGATGCTTCGAATGAAAAACAATGCATAAAAACTAAAATGGGGTGGTGATAGCTCACTGGTTAAGATGCTTGACTAGTAATCAGAAGGTTCACTACCTACCTCTGCCGAGCTCCCACCGTTAGCCCCCTGAGAAAGGCCCTTAACCCACAGTTGCTTAAGATGTATGCAGTCATAATTGTACATTGTTTTGGCATCAGCCAAATGCCGTAAATGTAAAAAAATGTTCACTGACATTGAAATTCTCTCATAAAACGTAAACTGACTTTCAATGTTGACTGCTGCTATATATTTAAAAGCATATACAGTGTCTGCAGTACGGCACATACTGTCAACCGCTGGTACTTTGACCTGCTGGTCAGCTCACGTTTGCTACTGAGGAAACCCTGGATCACATCTTCTCCCATTACCTTCACTTCAGAGTCACCCAGTCTTACTAGCTTTGTCATCAGCTCAGTAAGATGAGTTTGAAAAACTGTTTAATAAGCATTACACTTCTTTCAAAAGGTCATAGATAATTAATAATGCAATATAATTTAATCACTGTTGTGATTAAATTAATTGTTTAAAATATTCATATACATAAAGATACACTAATAATTTTTCCATGTTATAAAAGTATTAGGAGTCTGGTTAAAATCCAAGTGATTTCACAATATGTGTATGTCACCATTGCCCCTCCCCTAGCGTCGTGGTTTCCCTGGCTACACCCATTACATTCAGTTTTCACGATCTCTAGTTTCACCTGCTCCTCGTTTGTCAGTATGCATTAATTATGGTTATTGGTCGTTGTTATCGAAACTTTGTAAAAAAAATTGAAACTTTGTAACATTTTACCTCAGTATCATCTTTGTATGTGTAGTGTGTAATATACTACAATTTGGAATCTGGTCAATGTTTCGAACGTTTAAGTATTCCATGTATCTTCTCATTAGTAATATTTGTGTAGTAATTATTATCGAGTTTGTTTGGTTTAATTTCTGTTTCATGTAAACATGTTATTATATGACCCTGGACTGTTCAAAAGACTTAGATTATGGATTTTCCCTTAACAAATCGCGCTTCTCTCAGTCACAGCGTCCGCCTCCCAATCGCTCAACGTTACAGTATCTCACATCTTCCATTTTTATCCTTTTAATTTCAAACAGGTTGTGGAACAGTCAGATGAATGGACTGATCACTCATAAATCTGATAAAGCTATACTTACTCACGTAAATTTATTTTGTCATACATCTGAATAAACGGAGCACTCGTGAGCTTTAACGGTAATGTAACGGCCCCCTTTCTCGACTCCGCCCCCAAAATCCACGTCCTGTCGCGCGTGGCTTTTGTGTGCGTGCGTCTTTTGTGACTGTGTGTTTCCCCTTGTTGTACATGTCTGCAGTTATAGTCTAGTTAGGAAGGTATTCGTTGTACGTATTGTGTTCCTGTGTCTCTTGTGTTGTGTTAACCAGTCATTGCTGGTGCTGTGCCTGTCCGACTGATCATCTGACGCTTATCGCTGTTTGTGTTTTGTTTCATGTCTTTCAATAAACGTTGTGTGTGAAGAGACTCGCCTTGCAATCGTACCTCGCCCCTCAGCATCACATGTAGTTTTGTTAAATATGTGTTATAAAATAGTTTATTGTGTAGGTAAATGCATGTTACTAAGGTATAAACGCATAGGTCTATTTAAAGTGTTGTTTTCATATTTATGTCTGAAAGCAGTCAACAACAAGGCCTTTGAGTAGGAGTGGAGGGATACAGTTAATCTGATAATTTAATGAGGCAAAATAATCCTTACTTTAACATTAACCCATTTAATCAATGAATTAATCCTCAGAGGGCATGTTGATTTTAGTGACATAATCCATGCACGGAACACAGCACAGTGTTGGATTACAGCTGTTTGGATTGAACTCAACCTTGCAAAGTGCTCAGTAGTGGAGGATGTGTGGCTGACTGCGCCGACTAAGACTGTAGAGCTCAACAGATGGGGGGGTCTGCTGCATAAACAGGCCGCAGACTGCTGATCATTGACCAGAGGATGCCTCATCTGTGAGGGACATCACAGAACATCAGATCTGTATGTCACTTGATCTGATAAATGATGTACTTGTCCTAGCAATTCAAACCAAATCTTGAATGAAACTGTTCTAGAAAAGATTTTCCTACTCCTAAGCCTGTTTCTTTTATCTCGTTGGTTAGTGCATGCAGCCATTTACAGTATATCATTGTTATATATCATGTTACTTTGCTTTCTATTAATTGAGTCATAAAAATGTCAATATCAACAGATTGTATCCATATAATTAAGGTGTAATGCAACTGAAGTGTAATGCATGACCAGGATGATTTAATACAAATAAAACATATTGTAGAATTTTCATATTTCTATATGTCCTTTACCAGCATGTCCTTCACTAGCTTGTTATTAAAAGTTTGGTGGGAACCTTAATTTGTAATGACATCAGAATGGAAAGTAACCTACATGTTCACTGGATGGACAAAAGACCTCGTCTAGAGCCTCCATTAACCTCCACACCTACACTAATGTGCTGTAGCCAGGAAACATAAAATCATTGTCTGTTCGGAAACAAACAAACAAAAAAGCTACACTCAAACGCGCTGGCAGAAACAGAGATACAGACATAGCATACTGTTCACCACACTGATATGGCATCGGTGGTTGTAGGCGTCCCTCTTGTAATCAGGTGATGGGTCAGAGGGTTTAAATGGCATGTCAGCCCCATTATATCTCCCAGAAAAAGCCCAGCATAGACAACTACTCCACCACAGAAAGACCAAGTGCTGCCTCCACATCCAGTTACTCATCTGTTAAACAGCTGCAGTGGTGAGTAGAATTAGAACATTCTATGGAATATGAACAGAATTCTAGAAAGTGGTGGGATATGGGATGAGGATGTTTGTAAATATGTGAGTTACGGCGGTGCGAGATTTCATGTGGCAGGGTAGTGGGGAACTGGGTTTTAGCAATCTGATGAGTTTGAGGTGTGAAAACAGGACACAGATGGTTAAACATGTAAGCATGCAAGTACTAGTAATTATAATAATGATTTGTTTCAGTGAATAATTTAAAACATGTTTTATTTTATGCATGGTTTATGAAGAAAAGAAATAGGAATTTGGTGGTTTTTACATTTTTATTGAACAATTTACATCACTTGTCTTCCAAATTGTTTATATTTGTTGATTAAATATTTTTATTTGCAATGTTCATTCACAGGTTTCAAAAAACATAATCACTACAAATTTGCATTCATTTTTCCAACTCAGATTGCACCAAATCATGGATTTGTGCGTCTCTGGTGACCTTCACATATTCATTCTTTTCTTTTGTACACAGCATGAGAATGAGTCTAAAATGAGAGTCTCCTAGTGTCTTTGGCTCCCTTCTTAGTGCACTCTTTCATTCTCAGAGCCACATCAGATTGAGTCTTGAGTGTTTGTCATTGAGGGATATCTAAAGACTCTAAGGATGCTTTTTGTACACTCAGCATGTTCAGACTGTTCTTAATGAGATTATTCTGGGGCCTGTTTGCACGGGGAGACTTATGTACTTCTTAACTTGAGCTTTGGATTACACAAACCGGGTCACCTGTTGCAGCACACTTGTCTAAGGCGCCACCTCATGGCTTCTTGCTGCACAGCAGGCAACAGCCAAAAGATCCGTAAATTTGAAGGTCTGAGTGTTGCCAATCAGCAGGAGTCTTACAGATACTGATCCGTCTCAACGAGGCATCAGAATGATAGAAAAGGCTTTATGAAGTTTGGGAAAAGTACCATTGTGGCACTTATAACAGTGTTGGATCAGTGTGCTCCATGGTGAGGGTTACGTGACTCAATATGTAAACAATATGTAATGGACTTAAAAACGTTGCTAATTTTGTGATTTGCATGTCATTTTGCATCTATTGTTTGACCATCGAATTCTACTGTTATGCCCTCGAATTTCGACAGTTAATCTTCTCTGTGTATTCTGTCAGTGTCAGAGTGAAGCACATCATCACAGAGAGAGTGTGAGCAGCAGCAACAACCATCAAAGCACCAAAACACTTACCTCTACCCACGAACTATGAATCTTGAGCCTCCCAAATCGGATGTCAAATCAGCCACTCGTGTAACTGGTGGCCCAGCAACACCCCGCAAAGGCCCACCAAAGTTCAAACAAAGACAGACACGCCAGTTCAAGAGCAAACCCCCCAAAAAGGGCATCCAGGGGTAAGGTTTGCAGCTCAGCGCAGCTGTTCAAATAACACTATATGCTTATATCTTTAGGAAATATTTGGTTAGCCTTCTCAGCTATTTCAGTACTAACTGTGAGACCTGTGGTACTATGCTTGGAATCCTGAAGATATCAAGCTTATTGTGCTCTGTGGTTGGTATTCTTTACCTGTGCCTCCACATGTCTTGTTAGTTTCGGAGATGACATACCAGGAATGGAAGGATTAGGCACTGGTAAGTGCAAATTATATGCATCATTCCCACTTCATTCCCTACTTATGTATGATGATACGGGTATCATCTTAGCTAACATCATCATTATTCTTAGTTGACCTTGTTTGAAGTCCTTGGGCATGTATTACAGTTTACACCACCCCAGAACATAAACGACATAAGTAAGATTAAACAGGCAAGAAGTAGTATTCATGGCAAGCAGCTTAACAATGCAAGCAGAGGCTGGGAACAGTGAAATGGTTTTCCACAGACAGCACAATTCAATCGAAGATTAAGCATAACCTGTGTCTCTGAAGCGTAATGAGAGAGATAGACAGTTTGACTGTTAATTCATTTTGGTGTGTTTTTTACCTACAGACATCACCGTCATCTGCCCTTGGGAGGCCTTCAGTCACCTGGAGCTGCATGAGCTGGCTCAGTATGGCATCATCTAAGTCCTCCACCTTCCCTTCATCCTCTGTTTTTTAGACCTCCTTCCCCATTTTACTGTCTGCTTCCATGGTGGTGATAGATGTGACCGTTTAAACATTTACCCTATTGAAGATATTCAGGAACATTTATAAAAATGGAAAAATTAAGGAGTAAACTTCTAACCAACTACCCATTTTTTCCCAGAGTCTTTATTTCCTGCGTCCAGATCTTTTCAAATTTCTATCCAGTCAAATTGTGCCCCATTGTTCTTTCCTTCTCTCAGCTCTATTTCTTCCATATCTCCTATTCTCCTATTTCTTCTGTTAACTAAAACAGAACAGGATCTGAAAAAAGAAAGAAGCATGAACTATTTAACCTTATTTACTTAATGGAATTATTGGAGTACAATAGTAGACATTCCCTTAGACTTTCAGATTTTCTCTTATTGTCTAACCAACTTCTCTCATTTCCTCTTCTTTGTCTTTTACCTCTTTACCTTCCTTAACCAACCTCTCCTTCCTAGGATACAATAAACCTATTTGAAAGCAAGAAAACTATTAGTGGTCTTTTAGTAATCTATTAGTAATCTTTAGTAATCTATTAGTAATCTTTAGTAATCTATTAGTAATCTTTTTTGATCAGTTGTTGATCGAGCTGCTTTTGCAATCTTGTTTTCACCTCATGAAATACAGCATCTCCCTGATTTTGGTTATTGACTGACTGTAGAAAAAAAGGTAGACTGAATGTGATAGGGCACAGAAAAAAATGCAAAACTGACAGCACTCTGAAATTCAATCAGTGTAAGTCTGCTGGTTTCCAATTTACATTATTCAAGTTGCTCTCTCTACTGTGTGCACTGTATAGTTTGGTTCCTGGCTAACTGTGACTGAATAGTGACAGACTGTCCCTTTTTTGTGTGTCTCTTTAATCTACTTATTATTTCATAGTTTTTCCTTATCAATAATAAGGAATTATTGTCCCTGTTACTCTTTTTTGTGTCCATGTATAGTTTTACTCTTTATCCAGTATTTCTTTGCTTAGTCTGTTTACTTCATTTCTCTACTGACATTGTCTTTTCTCTGCTCACCAATCTTAATGATTTTACTGAAGTCTTATTGTCTTTAACTTAGCACGTTTCATTTGTATTGACTGAATGAACACATTGTGAAGCCTACATTAAATTCACACATTTTTTTTTCAAGTTAGAATTTTGGCACCGTGTCCTTCTTTACTTCGTGTGTTGCATGCTGCCGTTGTGCTAGTCACACGTATCATGCTTATGTGTTGCATGCATGCTTCATTTTTATTAATTAACTCATGTGAATAGTACATATCGTTACCATTTCTTACACCTCTTTACATGCCTTGACTTTGAGTCAGTACTGTAGATAGCGAGGGAACACAGCATATTTACACAAGCATGATTCTTAGAGACATTTTACTACTTGTATCTGTCGGTATGTTTGCAGTGAAAGATCACATGCCTAGTTTACCCATCCACTATGTTTGAAAACTCACCAAGCATTTCACACCTTAGACATAATGATTGTCTGTAATTAGGTGTGATGTAAAGGTGTTCTCCACAGGATAAGATTAAAATAAAGCTTCAAAAGGATAGGGAAAAGTGTGCTTATTATAAGTGTAAATCTCACTGATATAGGACATTTAATGTTTTTTCAAGCAAAACCAGTTTCCAACATTTTTCTGCCCAATCCACGTGGCCCATATGAGTCAGAAATAGTGTCAAAAGGATGAACAGGGTATAAATCTCCGACCTCTATTATTTTAATTGATCCATGATGATAAAGTGTTGAAAGTAGCCATAACAAGTCTAATTCCCACTTCTGCTCCACAAACACAAAGGTCTGCTCACCTCTGCCACACACTGCTCTGAACACATATGAAGTTCTATTATTAGCACTAATATAAGCCAAGACTTTTATTTTGGTTAAAAATGCGCATACTCTAAGGTTACTATAATGTTCGCTCCTAAATGGATGCAGTTGTCATCTTCATCTTAATGTATCGTAATGCATAAATACATTTACATGCTTAGTTAGTTAACATAATTGGAATGAGTAACTATGCCTGATAGTTTGCACACCCTCAACAAACAAACAAACACAAAGACGAAACCTAAGTAAACCAATTTATACCCGTGCCATTTTCTGTATAGTATGAACAAGAGTCCGTTTATATCAGACTGTATATACGGTTCACGGTCTATATTTTCACCCCATACACTATGCGCAAGACTTTAGTTTTGAAAACAGCAGTCTTCCGGTAACAGAAAGAACTCACTATTGCTGCTTTCACAGCGCCAATCTGAGTTATGGAGTTTTGTCTCGCGTATTCTGTACAGTTTATAGCTGGTATTGTAAACGCGAAATATATTGACTGAGCTGTTTGTCTGTGTCAGGAATCGGGATTACAGACCCGATAAGCATGGCAGAAACCATGGTAAGTAAATGTTTCATGTGTTTTCACTGTTATTTTATGGAAAGTAAACCAGCAAACTAACTAGCTAGCTAAGTCCTATATTACGAGTGATGAGGCAGCAGAATTGTTAGCTTAAAGCTAGCAAGCTAACCATCGAAACAGTTAGGGGCCCCGCTAACCGCCATGTGACGGGAAAACATGAAATTAAATTAATCTGCCTGAGGAAATGAACAAATTTACGCGTACATTGATTGCATACCTAAATTACTGTAGTTGTATCAAGACATTCTATCTGACACAAACTTCACAGTGCATGGAAAATTCCATGGCTGTGACAAAGAGACCAGGTAGCTAGCAGCTGTTAAGCTCGGTTAAAAACCTGGCGTTTGGAGGATAGCTAACGTTAGCTACCTAGCTAGGCACTCTGCTAAATTGGTCTACAAGTCAGGTTCATCTGTCTAACAAGATAATTAGCTATTCTAGCCAGATAGCAAGCAAACTAGCTGTCTGTCAGTAACTAAATCAAAATTGTGGAAGTCTGAGTTTGCATTACCTTAGTGTCGGTGATTTTAGCGGCTGTCGTAATATAGCTGAAGCTAAGACGTTAGGTAATCAGCCACCATACAGGCAGCAACAGAACTGTAAGCAATATAAAGAACAAATTTGGTTTTGGTAAAATGGGTCAACGAGCTGGTAAAGTCGAGAACCCCCAGCTAATGTCATCTGACCTGTCCTATAGTCTGGGTGATACGTTTTCACCAAGTTCAAGAAACCGTATTGTTCATTTTAGTTTAAGTTAGATAAACCTAACCAGCATAGCTAGCGTTACAATAATTCCAAAAATACTTGAACACCATTCACGATAATTAAGCGAGCTTCACGACATATAGTTAGTTATCTGTGAGATATATAAATAAATAAAACTCAGAACCACGTATGCAAAATATGCAAACTGGATTCTACCTTCCAATCTGTTGATACATCTTCTACATTTTTAATGACGGCGAATAGAAAGCAAAGTGACAACGTGATATATATAAAAAAATAAATAAATGCTCGCATGCACAAGCAAAGAGATAAATGAAACAGGCTTATGATTACTAAAATCTTTTCTAGAATAGGTCTGTTCAAGATTTGGTTTCTATTGCTAGAACAAGCGCATCATTTCTGAGTTCAAGTGATGGTAACATACAGATCTTATGTTCAATTATGTGTGTGTATATATAATATATAAAAAATATATAATTATACTTTGGGGTAGCGATTTAATTGATTTAAATTTAAATCATTTGATAAAAATTAGTCCTCTATTTCTTGCTCTGTAACGTACTTTAAGGCATAACCTTGATCAAAGTAAACTTCATTCATATTGTATATCAAAGATTATGATCAGCAGACTAGTGAATGGGCAGTACATTCAGTATAAACCTAAACTGCAAGACGGTGTATCTTCAGCGGTAATTCATTTCTGAAACTCTCAGCTGGTGTGCTTCAGGTTGTAGCTAGACTTGTATTGAAGATGGTTGCAGAATCGAGCATTTCCTGACATGCAGTTGTGGTTATAATGGTTTAATGAAAAGTAAGCTCAAAAGACCTAATTAGGAATGATGTAAGCATATATTTTTATGCCAGTATCAGGCAAGACTTTTGTGGGGTTTTTTAAATAAATTTCTTTTGTGTATAGCACGTCATATGCAGTCGTGTTTAACATAAGACACAAAATAGATCAGGTCTTTCTAAAATTCTGTCAATCGTTGAGAACAAGCATAACAACCTGCAATTGTTCTCATATGCATCTGGTTTTAGATCATTCGTGTCCAGTCCCCGGAGGGAATGAAAAAAATCACCTCAACCAAGCGGGAGACTGCAGCAGCTTTTCTTAAGAAGGTAAGAATACTCAGTCTTATAGCTTTGTCCCCTTTCTCATTGTGTCCCTGTGTACCAAAAGTCCTCATATATTGTATTAGTTAGGCAGTCCAGCATTCATCGGCTGTCGGTTATTTACAAGGGTCAAATGCACAAAACCTTCTATAGGCAATGTGCACATTCTGTGTATCAGCAGCATAGTGCTGGGCCCTTAGGGTCACCTGGAAGATCACTGCAGCACTGAGAAATGAGCCAGTCCCAGTCTTACCAGTACAGAACAGTGGAATTTACCAAATTCACAGAACAGTTTGAGACTTCACTTTTTACCACTCTGTAGCACTGTATTGTTTTTTTTGTTTGTTTGTTTGTTTTTTTTTTTTTTTTTTTTTTAGCCGTTCTGTAAAGTTGTATTACGCTAATATTTATTCTCTAGTATCTATTGTCTAGTTTGAACAATGCTTCTGACGTTCCAAGTAGTTCAAACTCTGCTGAGCCGAGCCAGGTTCTGCTGCAGGCAGTGCTGAGTGCCAGCACAGTCCCTGCAGTGTCTTAACCATACTCAACACCTATTGTTAAGTGATCCACACTGCATAGGTATGCATTGAGCAAGGGTGAGCCAGTGTGGCTCACTGTCTGTCTGTCTGTCTGTCTGTCTGTCTCTCTCTCTCTCTCTCTCTCTCTCTCTCTCTCACACTCTCACACTCTCACACACACCCCCACACCCTGTCTCAGCAAGGGGAGTTGATGTGTGCTGATGCTTCAAAGCCTTCCCAAGCAGTTTACAACTTCTGTAAGCTTCCCGCTGATGGAGAGAACACACTCAAATACCACCCTGTCTAATAGTACAAAGCAACCATTGTCAGAGACATTAGACAGTCACAGCAACAAGTGCATAATTATACAGAGTGCAGTGTGGGTATGAAACGTTCCCTCGGCACAGCTCCCTCGTCTGTTACAGTTCACCAACACACTGCCTATTTTGTTAGGATGAGTTTTAAACTTTTACATTTGGCACAGAAATGGCAGGTGTGGCTGTGCAAAAGCAGCAGCCCTGCTCTGTTCAGGAGAGCAACGGGTGGAGGTTGTCAAAGCACTCTGCAGTGTCTCATTAAAGATTCATGGCTTGCTGTGGCGTGAGGCTGAAGCTGTTAGATCAGTGGAGAGGTCTAGTTCGCTTTGATGCAGGTCTACGGATCAGTGGAGAGGTCTAGTTTGCTTTGATACAGGTCTATAGATCAGTGGAGAGGTCTAGTTCACTTTGATGCAGGTCTACGGATCAGTGGAGAGGTCTAGTTTGCTTTGATACAGGTCTATAGATCAGTGGAGAGGTCTAGTTCACTTTGATGCAGGTCTACGGATCAGTGGAGAGGTCTAGTTCGCTTTGATACAGGTCTATAGATCAGTGGAGAGGTCTAGTTCGCTTTGATGCAGGTCTTTTATTTCAATAGAGGCTGAAACGGGGTGAGTGGCACAGGTCTGTCTACACTGACTTCTTAACTAAGTGTGCGTGTGTGTACAAGCATCAACACCACCACACAGGTCCATAAAGAAGTTTTTCATTTTTTCAGTACAATTTAAACTGGCTCTCCTTAAAGTTTTGGTAGACATTATGACATATCATAATGTTTGTTGTTTAGACTTGATGCCCAGCCAAGTTTAAATAGATAACCGTTGCCTGAAATCGTTGCTAATGAAATCCACATGGTATTGCATATCATCTCCATTTACAGCTAAGTGCTGGCAAAATTACTTCTTTCCTTAAACTCTGAAATCTATTTCCTAATGGACATCACTCTTAATTATGTTTTGATTGATCTTGCAGTGTGTTGTTGAGGGCTGCGTGCTTTATTCAGTTCCATAGACGAAACTGATGCAGGGTTATCTTCAAAATTCTCAGAGCTTAAAATGGATTTCCACTTATGTAATGACATCCAAATCTGCTGTTCTTATTGACGCTTTTAAATGTATAACTGATTGTCATTAAAGCTGTGATCATTAAGGGTGCATCTTAGGTCACAGCACTACGCGGGGTGTATAAGTCTACATGCAGTTATGTTTAGTGAACTTTTTATACGCAGTTCTCTGAGTTTAGCTTTCTTCTCTTTGACTCATTTTTTTCTTATTTTAGTTTTTTCTCGTACACTTTGACAGGCAGAATGTGGCATTTTAATCTTGAGCTATTGTCTAAAGGTATAGCAGGTTGCTTTTTTTTGTAGTTTTGGTTTTCTCCATTTACATCTAGACCTTAATTATAGACTTTGGAATAAAAACAATGTGATAGATAATAATCTAACTCTATGCCCTTCCCACCAGGTTGCAAAAGAGTTTGGCTTCAACTCAAATGGTTTTTCAGTCTATTTGAACCGCAACAAGACCGGAGAGATTCTTTCTCAGAACAAGACTCTCAGCCTGCTTAAAATCAAGTAAGTATGCATGTTTCAGGGAGTAACTAGCATGTGATGAGCTTTCCAGAATATTCAGTAACTATGCTCACTGCATGTGTTAGCAATGCTCCCTGAGTTCATTATGGATGTTTGCTACATTTAGTAAGGATGTGACCGACCTTCTAACGTTCTAATCTTGGTCCTCTTGGCTATGTTTTTTTTTTTTTTTTTTAATCTTCTCACCTCTTTACATTTTCTCTCGTTTTCTCTCCGTCTGTCTTTGTCTAGACATGGAGACATGCTGTTTCTTTTCCCGTCCTCGTCCAGTCAGTCCAGTGAGAACATGGACACAGCACAGCCCCATTCTTCCTCCTCTTCCTCCTCCTCCTCCTCAACCATGTCTCGATCTCATTCATCTCTTCAGTTCTCAGAGGATGAAATTGATCAGTACTTGTCCAAACAAGATGGCAAGATCTACAGAAACCGAGATGCCCAACTGTGAGTCTGTCTCCTGCCGTGTGAGCCCGCAGTTATGCTTAGACTACACAATAGAGTGGGGGCGATATGGGCTTTTTAAACATTTTCTCTCCTTCATAATGTTTGATGGAATAAAGTCGCTCACTTTATCACAGCTTTTTAAAGAGAGTCTGCCTGTGTTTCAGATGTCGTCATGGTCCAATGGGAAAATGTGTACACTGTGTACCTTTAGAGGTAAGAGTATATGAGTGATCGTTTCATAACACTAATGCACATTGGGAAGGCTTTTGTTCACATGTAGATGTGACCCAGGAAAAGAGTGATGTCAGGAAATGAGTCTGACCTAAAATAGCTAGGCTCACAAACCCCATGATGGTCCTTGAGTCATAGCACTCAGATACCATATTCTAATGCAGCTGTTTTTGACTTTTCCCCCTCAAAGCCTTTTGATGAAGACTATCTGAATCACCTTGATCCACCTGTCAAACATATGTCGTTCCATGCCTACATCCGCAAGCTGACTGGTGGAGCAGACAAGTAGGTCTTTCCGCATGTTTTTCAGGGGAAATTGTCACTGTTCCAGAAACTCTGGAGTCATAAGGTGCATTCCTTTCTCCTCTTTTTCCTCAGGGGCAAATTTGTGGCGTTGGAGAACATCAGCTGTAAGATCAAGTCTGGCTGCGAGGGCCATCTGCCCTGGCCAGAGGGCATCTGCACCAAGTGCCAACCCAGTGCTATCACCCTGAACAGACAGGTACCCCCAGCTCCCAGTTCCATTACCCTGAGTAGACAGGTACCCCCAGTTCCATTACCCTGAG
>JAOXYF010000012.1:13252101-13289466 GCA_028565775.1 Sternarchorhynchus goeldii | reverse complement strand
CCCTCATATCTTTACCGAAAGATAGGACACACCCTCATATCTTTACCGAAAGATAGGACACACCCTCATATCTTTACCGAAAGATAGGACACACCCTCATATCTTTACTGAAAGATAGGACACACCCTCACAACTCCTCTACTGTTTGGGTAAGGTTATGGAACTCCACTAGGGACACACACACACACTTACTTTGAGCTCTGCTTCTGTTTCGGGCAAGGTCGTAAAGCTCCTTTATTCTTCAGACACACACACACACACACACACACACACACACACACACACACACACACACAGGGTCGTTGAGCTTTACTCTTAGGGCTTATGGCTGCTGCAGAACAGCTCTGAAAATACTGAAACTATGAGTTGTAGAAGTTTTGAGAAACTATATTCAGTTTCTCACTCCGGCAGACTGAGGTTAGCGACTGCATGTTCACACCTGCACACAGTAGCTTATGAAAGGAATGCTCTGATGAATTACAGTCACGATTGGTGTTGGCCACAGGGCAGCGTTAAGTCCCTTTGATTGGTTATTGTACCTGCGCTTCTCAGCTAGCAGCTCCAGCCGTTATCAGCCCCTCTGCTGGAACTGTGTGGAGATGCAGAGGGGTTGTCTGCGTAAAGAGCCTGGTCGTTCTCCTACCAGCATAGTTGAACTGTACCCATTTCATGCTGCCAATAAAACGGTGCATTAAGTCAACTCATAGTGCCAGAACAATGTAAAATGATATATTGACCCATAAAGCTGTTTATGGGGTAGCAAATGTAGTGAGAACGTGGAGGAAATTATTGAGTATTGTGTAGAAAAATCGAACAAATTGAGTTACATTAGGAATGGTGTATATGGGAATGGTGCGTGCGTGCGTGTGTGTTTAAAAATGTTGGTGCATGTTTTTGATTTGAGCAGATCACCACCACCTTTCCCAAGGACCCTGTGTTCACCTTCTCCTCCACCCTCCGCTTCCCCATCGAGAACAGGGATGCACTGGGGGAGACACAGGTAGTCCAGTGCTCATCTCCAACATGCTGAACACGTCTCGCACATATTACCGTTACAGACCAGGCTAAAGCCTGTTCCACTACATTGGCACTATTTTCTGGCATGTAGTCTCTGCCCATTTTGTTTTATGGTATTATTATGAATGTTTTCTGTTTTCTCATATCAATTTCAGTCTTTAATATTTGTAGGTTTTACTCTAATCACGTGTGTGTGTGTGTGTGTGTGTGTGTGTGTGTGTGTTTATGTGTGTGTCAGGACTTCCATAGTCTATCCACGTATCTCTCCCAGTGCTCTTCTTCCTCCTCCTTCCTGGACATTGTCTCTGATTTTCATTTACTTATCTTCCTGGTAACCAATGACGTCATGCCTTTACGGGTGAGTGTGTGTTTTTGTTTTTTGTTTGTTTGTTTAATAATGCCAGTTCATATTAAAGGTTCTAGAAAATTTTCTTTTGTAGTGTGGTGGCAGTTGTAATTTTGGTATTTATCATTGGCTCTGTCCCTGCAGTTGTTCACAAATGTTTGTCACCTCCGCTTTCTCTGGGAAGTTAAAAACAAATTATTGTACAACTTTTGTTTTGTTGAAATTGATTTCATTTTGTTGATTTGTCTCTTTTGATGTCATAATATAGTTCCCATCTTTGCCCACTCTCTTTGCTTCGGAGCCATACCTCTTTCGCAAGCACATAGAATATTTCCTTCAGTTTTTAGACACTGTTTTGTTGTCTTCTGTTATGTAACTTAGTTGTATATTCAGGATACAGGAGTTAGCTGCAAGTTAGCTGTATATTATGGTTATAAGAAAGGCTTGTGTATCATAAGACTATTTTCTGGTAGTACTCCAGCTTAGAGTACATGAATTTGGGTCTATCTGAGCTACACTAGATATTCCAAGTATCCCTAAGCACTTTTGTAAGTTGCTCTGGATAAGAGCGCCTGCCAAATGCCGTAAATGTAAATGTTTGTGGGTGAAACATTGGTCCACTTTAAGGAAACTAGGCACTGATGCTGATTTCATCTGTTCTTCTTCACAGGACAGTATTGGGCTCTTGCTGGATGCCGTGAAGACCTCTAATGAGGAGCTGGCACAGACATGGAAGAAGTCTGAGCAGTGGGCCACCATCGAGCAGCTGTGTAGTGAGTGCATCTCCAACCAGCACTGGAGATTTGATTTGACTCACAGAAAATTAATTGATTTACCACTTTTTTTATATATATTAATGCTAGCGTATTATTGTACTTCGCTGTTGAGGGTATAATTTCTTGTAATGAGCTGCTCTGTACTGTATAAACTGTATTATATGTAAAGATATGGGATTTGACTGATGTCTCCTTTCCTTCCTCTCTTAGGCACAGTAGGAGGACAGCAGGCAGGCTCTCTGGACTATGCCATGGGTGGCCCATCTATCCCAGCATCCTCCTCTGTCATGTGGTCGTGTGTCCATTGCACCTTCATGAATCAGCCGGGCACAGAGCATTGTGAGATGTGCAGCCTGCCCCGCACTTAAACCGCCCCACATCCTGTGCTGTGACATTACCACACTGGGAGACAGCAGCAGGAGTGGGCATGTCTCCTTCAGACCCCGCCTTCTCCCAATCACCCCCCCCCTTGCCACGCCCCTTCCAGTTTCAAGCCCTGCCTACTTCTTCCCCGACGGCACTGGGTTGTGCACGCCAGTGGCATGCTGAGCTCCACAGCCAGCTAATCATGCAGAGCTAATGACCATAGTGTTCCTGTAGCGTCCCTGCAGTGGCCACACGGCATGCTGGGATTTGATTTAGGTAAAGCACTTGGCCAAGGCTCCTCCCTCTCTGCAGTCCAAATTGACCTAGTGGCAGCGTAGCTTCCTGAACATTGATTTAACCTGCTAAATTTATTTGTGGAAGTTGATGTCTGCACCCCTTATTCTCACAACCAGGAAATGTGTTGTGTAAATAATATGCAGACAAAGATTGATACTTTTATTTAATTTCAGTGAAGCTTTTCTTTTTTTTGGCTACTCATTATATGTATATTGCTAGAATTTAATACAGTTTTCAGAAAACTATGAAGCTAAAAAAGCACTTGGTGAATTTTCACATGGTTAAAGTTAATACACACTGTTCCAAACACATGCACCAACTGGGCAGCACAGAGGCCCACTATCTCACCGTGGTTGCTGGTTTTCTCAAAGGAGATTTAGATGAGACCACTATTAAAAGTTGCACAGGTCTTTTTATCAGTTATCATGTGCCGTTTTCATTGACATTGGTTATTTTTTAAACATCTTTAGGGATTTTGGGATTGCAGTGTTGCCAGTGTTTTTGGAGTGTATTATCTAACTGAATTACAGGGTTCAATACTGGATTTTCACCAACATCTTCAATCTACCATTAAGCCACCCATTTTTTGTCTTTATACTGGTTTCTCTTTGCTGTTAGAGAAATGATATAAAGAACAGAAAGTGCTTTTGGCAACTTTTGATAAAGTTGACACAGATTCTCACTGTGGTGGTGCTGTCTCCAATGGTCTCCTACTGGATTCCTTCATTTGAATGCTCCTTCTCAGTTCCTCGCTCATTGTAACCAGTCAGACATTTGGACTTTGGGGAGTGCTAGCCCACTTCCATACCTAATAGCTTATTTTGTTACAATCTTCCCTGGCTTTTAGACAGAAATTGGGCTCTGAATACACTTGACACCGCTTCTCGTCATATGACCCAGTATCCCCCGCATCTGGATAAGAGAGGAGAGAGAAAAATCTGAACACCTCTATGGGTTGAATTGGGTGTTAATTAAATCAGTCACTTTTAATTTCCTAGCTTGCCTAAGCCTATATGGAGACGAAAGCAAATTGTGGTTCTTTCACCCAACACCAAACCCTTCCTTTTGAGGCCACAATACAATGCTCCTTCTGAGTTAACATTGATATGTGGTGAAGCACTATTTGGATTTACTTCATTCAGTTTCTCTGGTCTGCATCTTACAGAGCTGGTTGTGTGAATGAGCATATTCCTCGTTTCACCTCAAAATGAAAACTAGGAGTCATGTGATGACCAAATGACCAGTTACATTAACTGTTCAGACAACTACCAATGACTTAAGTACTAAAGTAAAGAAGGAAAAAATCTAGGTCCAGATTGGATTTGAGGTTTAGAGTTGAGTACCTCAGTTATAGGGGGTAGAAAAGCCTCTTATTGAAAATTCTTTCTTGATTTGCGTTATATATTTAATATGAATGTGATGATGGTACATAGAAGAGACTTGATGGCCTACTTAACAAGAAGAGCTGTGGTGACCAATGTTGGCCAGTGTTACTGGGTTGTTAACCTCAAAAACAAACAAGAATCCAGGATTGCTTGTTATACTGTTTTAGCATTGAAAAGAATTTTGCTTTGGAGGGTCATGGGGATGCAAGATTTCTATTCCTGGGCTCCCCAACATGACTTAAAGCCTGCTATTAATAGTGATCAGGAATAGTGCACTACTCCTATCTCCCTTCTGAAAACTAGCTTATTCCAGTTGATTTGAATGAAGCCTGAAGAAGGTCCAGGCCTGCACACTTTGGAGGTTGAAATGCTGAAATAACATTTTAACAATAAAAAAACCTTTTCATTTGAATGGAACTGTGTTTGTATTTGTTTTTTTTATTGCTTCATTGTAAGTTGCTTTTGTACATAAGTGCTCCTGTTTTGGTTCTGTCTTAAAATAGCTTTCCTGCTGAAAAACAATGCTAAAAGTAAAGAGACCACATATATTAGGATCAACTTCAAAGAGGAGAAACTGGACACATGGCCACTTCAAAAACAGCTTGACAGTGTCTTACCTACTGAACTTATGGTTATACCAAAGATTACATTAAGAGCTCTTTGATGCAAAGTTCCTTTCCTGGTACAATTAAAACAGTTCTGCTCATCCAAGGAGCTTCAGGCTTTTTCTTGGCATAATAATAAAGGAGGACTAAACTGCAGGTTATCTACTGGAGTGAGAGATGCCAACATAGGGGTGAGACCTGGGCCTCCAGTAGATCCCCATGACCCCCAGATGTTTTGCAGATGATGTCTAGGAATGCAGACTTGGAGGTGAGCTATCAACATCAAACGCAACTAACCTGAACCACAAGAGACCCAGCCTGTAACCTCTCTTTTGAAGTAGGCATTCACCAAAATGTATTGTTTTTTTTTCTTTGTTTTGTTTTTTTTGCTCTTGAGGGATGGGTTTACTTAAAAGGAAGCTCTCGCTTTTGCCCCCATTGGTATGATGCTATAATATTACAATTAGACTTTACTTTTATGGGGTTAGAGGGACTATTAATGATAGCTGACACATTAGCTGTATATAGAATGCTTTTACACTCGCTCTCCATTTATTGGGTAATCCGTGGCTGCAATGCTGAGATACTTGCTGCTGCTGTCATGGAAACGTGCTCCTGTTGTTCCCAGCAGACCACAACACTGCTATTTTTTGGCCTCCTGCTTTCCTCATGAGGATCTGATGAATGAGGGGTGGCTGTTGCTGTTAACCCATGTGTCTTTGCTGATTCTGGGTCTGAATGTGTGAGGGAGTGGTTGAAGGATGTTTTTGTACTGCTGTATAGGTATAATCTGCAGTCCAGTAGTTTTCTTGGAAACGGAACATATAAGACGTAAGGGTGTAAATAAAATGAGACAGAAATATGGATTTATATAACTCAAATATTTTCTGTAGGGGAAAAATGCAGGTTTATCCACCACTTCCTTTAGTAATGTCTCCAAACAGTGGGCAGGATTCCATTTTAATGGACAGATATAAAAGCCTGGAGGTGTACGCTATACTTGATGGTCACTGGTTTCCACTTGTTTTAGGAGTTTGTACGTAAAAACTTCACATTTAAGTTCCTGACAAATTTAGGTAAGCATTTACATATTTTTCCTATGTTGTGTGTTGTCTTCAAGATGTATACCAATTTTGTTTGGTAACACTGAGCAAACTTTTTTTGCTTCCCAAACTAAAATATGTGGACCTTAATGTACATGTTATGCTAAATGTAAATCTATTTTCAGAACTTTTCTATCACTTAGTTTTTTGTGTGCATGTGTGTGTAAATTTATTACTCATTACTTATTAATAAACAAGGCTGTTCTTACATTTAAAATGCGTACAGAGATACTTCTGAAATGTATGTGTGGGTTTTGCTTTGTTAGGCTTCAGGAACATCCCTCTTCAGTGTCCTGCAGTAGCCTGCCAGTATAGAGGAGATCCAGTCTCCTTGATGCCACTTTTCCATACTATACATGAGTATACTGTAACAAAAAATTAACTATTGGTGGTAGAAAATTTCAGAAAACATTTGGATTCAGCATGAAAAAATACGTAAGGCAGCTACTATTTTATTATTATCAGTAGTAGTGGTATTTTTGCAGCAAGCCGAATAGTGTAATGTGTTGCTTCAAATGTTTGGTGTCAAACATTTTTGTCGTATTTTTATGCCTCACGTTTAATGTTATAAATTAAAATGTTAATTTCATGTTTTTGAATTTGACTAATCTATTTTCTTCCATCTCTCTCTCTCTCTCTCTCTCGCTCTCTCTGTTTATGCATAGAATATGCAGGTTCTTCTCTCCTTCCTTTTCATGCTCTCTTTAGGAGCTGCACAGAAAAGCAGAAGACAAAACTTTGAGGACTTCAGAGTTGAGGGTAAAACTGCGCAAAAGAAACAATGAGAAAAAATAAATCAGAATGAAATATTTCGGTCATCCTCAGTCATGTTTTGGTCATGACGTCGCCCGCATGGATCCTTCTGATTTTAACAGCATTTTTAATTACATTTCTACAAAGTTATGTGTTTGGGTTTGTATTGCAGCAGAGAAGGTGAACACCAGAGGGTGTGCTAATCTCACTTTAGTCCTTGATAACTGGAAGTATGCTATCATGACCCAGGTGAAAGACTTACTTCTGAGTGATCATAACACTGTGCTACCGAACTATGGGAGGTTAGTTCTGTGGTTCTTACCATGTGTTTAACTGGTTTTCATACATTTGGTTGGGTTCTTCTTTAAAAAGACTTATTGTGAATGCTCCCTAGGATCGCGCCTCTTTCTGAAGCGCTCAGCGATCTATATAAGGAGTTCAACACTCTGAAAGAGCGGCTTGGTGAGCTCACTGGCAAATTCGAAGGAGTGGAATCGTTTTTGGATGATGTTTGGGCAAGAAGGAGTCTCTCGTCCCCCAGAGAGGAGCGCCCCAAACCTGAGACCAAAGACAACCCTGAGCCAGACTTCCAGCCAATGCACAAAAACAGACTGGTAGTCAGAAGAGTGAAGACGCTAGAAAAGACAGGTCACAGACCGGTCTGAATTCGATCAAAGACTTAATTTTAATATGCATGAATATTATTTTTATATGCAGTCTGTCATGGTCAGTGGGAAATGTGAATTACTGAATAAAAGTATAAAATAATGTTGAATATTATTAAAATATGTTTCACAAACTGTACAGGTACTGTACAGCATTTAACCATATTATACGCACTGTCAGTTTAAATGCACTCTTTGTCTATCCATTAATAGGAATTAAATAAAATGTTAGAAGCTTTCTTTCCTAACCCGCCACGACAGAATGGTCTTTCTTGTGTTAACTGGATAAAACATTTATAGAACAGCGATACGTGTGTAACGCCTTTCGTAAGACTTCCTTAGTCGTATCAGGACTTCGAGAACTGGTTTAATGGAAGCAGCGAGAGAAACGAAACCGAAAGTTAATGTAAGCGTTTATACTGAAAAACCCCGATGAGAACTGTTCAAAAGGCGCAATGCATCGTAGTCTATCGAACAGGTAAGAACTCTCGTATTACAGAGTACTCTAGAAGGTTTTCACAGCGTCCGAGATATGTGCTTTTATTTATTACTGTTTTGAGAGTGTCTTAGTCAAATCTTTTTGTTCTGAATTTAGCTTTGTCCAACTCTTTGTTCTGTCTTAGAGACAAAATCTTGCATATGGGGTTGTAAAAAAGGCACTATCGACACATTTAGAGTTCCTATTACAATAAGCCGTTTTGTAATCTAAGAAACTGTCGTTCTAATGGATGAAGACTGAATTTAATGACAAATAAATAGACACAAGTTAAAATGAAGAGGAAAAAGAACAAGAAAGATACAAAGAAAGGAACAGGCAAAGCAGGCAAGAACAGTGACGGCAACTGGAGAGGTAAGAAGAAAAGGAGGACCACCAAATCAGACCATGGGTGCATAACCCCAGCTTCAACCCAGTCCCAGAGCCAGACTGAAGGTGTCCTTAGCCAAGGAACAAGTGACCTTACAGCTGGTCAGGGCTCCAGCACCAGGGTGCTCGAGACAGGAAGATTGGAGGCTCAGACGCAAACGAGCCAAGCAGAGGTAGAAGACAAAGAAACCCAAACTGAGTGTATCAGTCAAAGTACTCATCACAAGCAAACAGAGTCAAAGATCACTAGTGAAGCTGCACTACCAACACGTCAACTACAGATACAGATACAACCTGAGCCTGCAGGGGGCGCAGTGGAACCAGAGCCCTCAGACAGCAAGAATGACAAAAAAGAGAAAAATCAAGGAAAGGGTACTAACTATTCTGTGGAAGGATCAGGACCTCTTCATCCTGAAAAAGATCACAAGAAAGGAGGGACTGCACTTTCAGGCAAAACAGGAAGGCCAGAAGAAGAACCACAGAGGTCCTCAGGCTCAGCAGTAAAAGGTCCAAAGTCATACGCAGCTGTAGCATCAGATACACGACATACCAGAGATGCAAAGGAACAAATCAGTGAAACAGCCGTGAGACAGGAGCTGAAGGCTGACGGTGAAGGAGCACAGAGGTAAGCCATGGTGCTGTTCTTCTCCTCAGTCCTCTTGTGGTGTAAAGCTTTAAAAATAAAATGAAATACTAACTAACATGTTAAAGACATCAGACGTAACATTTCCCATGAATTACATCCTTACAGAAAGATGTCACCGTGGGGAGGACCTAGTAGGCAGCAGAAGTTCACCTTTTATATTTACATAGTGGTGGAAAAAAAATTCAGGTTCAACAGAGAGCGTGATAAACTCATGCTGATCATTCCAGAAAACCGTTTTGTGGAAATGGAAATGACCAATTTCAGGTGAGATTTTTTCATAATATTCTTTGTTCTGAATTTGGTTTTGTTTTCTTTAGTTTGTGTATTAAAATATGTATTAGTCAGTACAGCTCCGCAGAGCAGAAGAATTGCAGTGTGTAGTGTTCTCTGCACTTTAACATATGAGGCAGTTGCAGTGTCTTTTACTGAGCCATAGTTGCTGGGTCATAAACTGTCCAATATTGGGATTGTGTGGGAATGGGAGGTGCTTAGATTCCTGCTTTATGATTGGTGACATCCTGATCTTTATGGGATCCATTTTAATTTAGAGCTTGGTTTTGTGTGCATTTAGTTTTTTGTTTTGTCCTTTCCACGTACTAGGGTCTTGAAAGGGAAAGGCTACCTGATTGAGGCAAACTTCTCTGTTGATGAAAGTGAGGTGCAGAGAGGAAAGTTCTTACTGTATAGGTATGCAGTGCTGCAGCAAGAGAAAATAATAGAGGAAATAGCTTCAAGATCCCTTTTAATTCCTTGGGATTGCTCAGTAAAAGGTAAGAAAACTGTTGTCATCATATCCTTGTTCAGCTCTCTTGTCTTTCTCAGTTCCATGTATTTTGGTAACTGTATAAGTTCTCTGTTGATACATTTCATCTAGAAAAGCACCTTTTTGAGGCATGCATGAGTTGCCCAGGATCATTTAAAGATTGGATGAAGACGTTCATCAAGTCTGCAGATAAAGTTATTTTTGAGGCTTGGCAGTTTTCTGCACATGTACTACTGGAAAGATTGTTTGAGAAGTGGGACCCATCAAACCACGATAGCATAAAGGCATTTACACAGCACTTAAACTCCTATAGGAACAGTTTCCTGTATGCCAGAGAACATGTATTTTACTCGGAAAATCTGCCTACACCTGATATAAAGGTCAGTAAAACCATTTCAACCAAGGTAACATAAAACAGGTCTTTGAAGAAGTACTACACAACGTCAAATTATGCTCTTATGTTTATTTATTTTCTCTTATCTATTACTGTGCACAAGCTTTAGACTCAGATTTTGTTGTTTTCATGACAATAAAATGATTCTATTCTGTTTGTGTTAAGGTAACAGAGCTGATAGAAAAGAAGCTGGTTACGATACTGACTGATGAGGTGGGAGGAAGGCCCTCCTCACACATAGCTGGTGCCAGCTGTCTGGAGATAGGCCTATCAGTTTTCCAGGTGTGCTGTGCATGTGGGTTGGACCTCGGGATTAAGAACTGGGGCACACTCTGTCAAATTGTCTCCTCTGACAATGCTTTCAGACATTTAGGAAAAGTTCAAAGCACCTCTCCAGCACTACATAAGTAAGTACTAAAACAATGAAGATTAATCCTTCTTCTTAAAAATAACTTTTAAATCAGATTGTACAAACAGCACAAGGCCCTTCTGCTACAAATGAGTGGTTTTGATAGTATAACACAATACATCATATTTGCATTTTGGTACATGTATAATCATACTAGTAGAACTATGGGCTCAGTATGGTTTAATATATCACAACACAAGTGATACTTCTGTTGGAGTATTTTATAATTGGTACATGCCATATAATTGGTACATGCCATTTGGTTTGATTTCTTGCTCCAGAACGGTGGTGGGCCTAATGAACAAGTGTTCACAGAAGCTGGTTTCAGAGCTTGTGCTACTAGTCCCTCTCCTGCATGCTCTGATCCAGCCTGGAAGGGACAGGGTTCACCCTGGGCCATCTGTGGAGGAAGCAGACTGGGCAGGCCTTCATAATGTGAAGTATCATCAATACAGAGAGATAATAAGAACACACCTTGACAAAAGAAGGTTTGTCATGTTGGTTTTGTAAGATATTAAAACTCTAGTTAGGAGGTATGTATCTACTGATGTACTACTTAGTCCTAACCCCGTAAATCAGGCATTTTGAAAACTGTTCAAATAAATAAAATAACAAATAGATAAAATATAACACTGATTATAACACTGAATACAGTGTGAAATAAGACAATTATACTTGCCAACATCAATTTAAGCCCCCCAAAACCTTAATTTTAAACTTAATTCAGGCTTTGACTAAATAATACTGATAATTAATTGTTTTTTTCTCTATTTTTCCAGAATGATGCTCAAGATTTTGGATGATCACAAATCACTGGATAAGGAGAAACAGCATGTTTTGAGGAGCTGGCTGTCCTTGGTGGCATTTGATGATATTATAGAGTTTGCTAAATTGGCACATGTTGAGCCTGAACAAGTGATCCAGGGCCTGATGTACAGACTAAAAGAATTTGAAAACAAACCTGATTTACCAAAAAACCTACAGGTCTGTATAAGACAGGTGTCTCATAGTACGAGTTTTGGATTTTTTCACAGTATGTTTTATTAGATTTTTTTTCTTAGATTTTGCAGATTACTGAAGAGATCTTGAGATATGCACTGAACTGGAATGAAGAAGACAAGAAAAGGTATATAGTTTCCTCATGTTGTTCTTCTAGACATGTGCAAGAGCTTTTTACTCTCCATCCATCCGTTCATCCATCCATCCGTTCATCCATCCATCCGTTCATCCATCCATCCATCCATCCATCCATCTGCTAGCTGCATCATTATGATGAATAGACATAGTAATTTTTACTCATTGCATTTCATGGTTTTATTTTCAGAATCATGGATTCTGAATGTTTGGACTCCATATTTGCGAACTGCAAATATGTCCATAAGAGCACTTGCAAAATAGCTCGACTTCCAGAGTCATTTAAGGCTGCAGTGTTGTCCTTCCAGCTGGTGCTAAAAATTGCTGAAGTTCAGTATGAAGTGCTTTCAAAGGTAACACATATAAGGACTACACAACTTATGTTTCTCTTATTTTTTTTGGATCTGCGACTATTTTGATGACCTGCACTTTTTTTTTTTAGAATGGAGAAGAAAAGGAAAAGGAGAAAAAACAGTTTTTATCACATCTTGAAAACATACAGAAGGAGTTCAGTCAGTGGAGCGATGGTCTACTTCACAAGCCTCTCTTCTGTGACTCCAGACTTTCGTACCCTGGAGAAATTGAGGTATTGTATCACAGAAACATGAGGCCCAACCTGGAGTTGTGTTGTGAATATGCTGAAATAAATGTGTAAACAGTGTTGTGCATCCTATGTGTAGATCTGGAATGCTTTCTTTGAGTTGGATTGTTCGGTACAGTGTGTCAGAGAGCAATGGCTACACATTGTGGAGGCAGACTTAAGAAAGCGGATCTCTAAGGTAGTAGCAAGATGATATATACGTTGTATGTTTTCGTCTGTTTATGTATTATCTGCTGCAGTTGTTTGGTTTACATTCTATCTTAAACATGAACTCTTACAGCTTGCTGATATGGAGCAAGTACAGGTGTGTTGTCTGGAAATTTCAGCACAAGCTATAAAGAAAAGCCACAGGACCATTCAGGCTTGTTTTGAAGATGTATGTCTGTCTGCAATAAGAAACATATGCCAGGTTGGTGAAAAGTTGTCTAACGTGTTGTATTATTGGCATGAATACAATCTGCCCTCTTTATGTCTTTACCTCTTCAAGGCGTGTCTCCACTTAATTTCCATTGCCGCTTTTGTTATGTTTACCCAATATTTACGTATGTCATTCCTAGGCAGGAAAAGAGGGGGATCTTCTGCAGAAGCTCCTGTTGGACTCAAAGTCTCTTTGCTCTTCTATCCTCTCCTCTATTCTTGTGGAGTCAGCAGCTCGTTACGGAGAGGACACAGTAACCCAGCTATTGGATGCTCAGTCTGCAATCCGTGTTCTTCTGACGCAGGGTACTCTGCTGACATTAAGCCTCATGCCCATGAAGTAGACAGAGCTTTCAAAGTGGCCCCCATATAACTCCAATTTTCCAGCGTCACTTTAAGAGTTCTCTGGACTTGCTGTTGTGCTATCTGTGTTAATCTGTCAATCTGTGTGTTCATTTGCAATGACAAGGAACATTCAAGTACTTTTAGTAAGATGTGGCTTTATTATAAAAAAGGAGAATCTATTTATGTAGTCTGGTTTAAGAGAAGGTCTGCATGTTAAATTTCATTATAAACAACCTCAAAAACATGTCTTCTGTCTTTTCAGGGGACTGGAATAAGTGGAAAGTGAATAAGGATGCCAGTCATCTTATAGATATTTGTCTTACTACTTTGACTTCTCTGGTGAATTCCCTTTGCCAGGGTGATATATCTCTTGGCCACCTGAATGCTGTCCTGAAACACTCTAAGCTCTTTGAGAGGCTGTACAAAAATTGTAGGTGGCATGAATTCCTCAATATTTTTACAGTTAATTTAAACTCAGAGTTTATTCTTTGTGATTGTAGACTTAAAAACTGCATATTATTAGATTTTTAAAATATACTCATTGAGTGTGTCACGTTGTGTCTTTACGCCCAGATAAGAGACACGGCAAACTTGAAAACATTTCCATTGATGCAGAGGAGCTGCTTATTCAAAGGGAGAAAGATCTCAGTGCCCTGAAGGAACAGAGAATACATATGGATGTTCTCATAAAGATGATTGCAAAAATCTCAGAGATGATTCACGGTAAGTTTTACACAGTAGAGATCATCAATCCCTCAACAATATATTTGAACACCTTTGTATTTCTTATTTTAACTTAATACTTATTTTGATGTTGGTCTGTAAAATGCTTTTTATGTTTCACCAGTACCTGAAATCTTCTTACTTGAGAAGCAACACAAAATGAATCAGGAAACATTGAGATTAAATGAGCTAGTGGAAGTGCATCCATGCTTTTCCAAAGAAGATGTGAGAGCAGTCTCCACAGGAAGGGTGCTGTACTATAGTGCTGACCCAATAGTGCTCGATACAGCAAAGCAGATGCATGACCTTCACGAGAGCAACCTCCTTCTCTGCTTATGGGTGGAAAAGGCAACTGCACTGACTTCTTCAACCACTAGTGCTGTCCCTGTCGTACTGAACCTGATGGAAGTCTTTTCTGAAATCTGGGAGCCTTCTCTCCATGATTTCTGTGTTTTAGGTATAAGGATTGCACATGGAGCTGTCACTTTTGAGGAAGTCGACAAGGTAGTGGATGGGTGTGGTGATGAGGGTGAGGGCACTCAGATCAAGAGGGAACTGGATCTTATGGCTACTAAGATGAAGATTTATCAGGGCCTACATAAAGACTGGTCTGAGCTGAGGCTTAGTCAAATCCAGGAATACAGACAACTTCATCATGCAGCAGAGTCTGCCAGTGCTATTCTGAAGATAAGGGATAGACTCAACCTGCAAGGAGACTTCAGCCAAATATGCTGCCTCACTCAGCTGGTAAAGAAAGTTACAACTCATTGAAAGTTACTGGAACTTTAACACTAAGATGGTGTTTATCACATTGGTTAAAGCATTTGTATTTTGTTCTTTGCAGAGAGCAGACTCATTCAAGAGGAAGGCTCTAGATTCGTTAAGTAAAGACCTCATCAGTGTGAAGCAAAAGCTGTCAAATGTCAAACATCAGCATACAGCTTGTCTGGAGGCATTTGTGGAGAGTGAAAAACTAGTCAGCTGGGTTAAGACACACATTAAAAGTGAGTTACTGGTCCTCAAATCTGTTCACTGATTAACTGTCTGATGTTCTTTGTTTTGGAGCAGATTGCCAAATCTTATGTACTTATTTCCACAAGCTTACTTAATAGCTTTATCCCTACAGTAAGTGATCTTTGCCATTTAAAACAGATTTAAGTGAGCTGAAGGTCTTTATGGAATTGGCCTCCATTTCGGCTGGTGAGAATGATGCAGAGATTGACAGACTGGCCAGTTTCCATGATGCTGTCATGGGTTACAGCCCTTTGATATACTCCCTGCCTGAAGCGGCTGGCTTTGTAGACTTAATTGCATATGCTCAGCAAGTGTGGGACACTCTCCAAAGAGATGAGAAGCTTTCAGAAAAGCTGGTAAGTTTTTTGTGTTATTTTTGTTTCATGGAATTTGATTTTGACCTGTTGTGCATATGCATGTGTTAAAATAACTATTTGCTATGTTTGAATCTAAATAGAAGTTAATGGCAAACTGTTAAGCAAGTTGTATCTGTGTATTGTTTGTAGAAAGACTCTTCTCGTTGGGTGGATTGGCTGAAAAGCCTTAGGGAGACCCATGGCTCTGTTGAACAGTCTTCTCTATCTTTGGCCTCAGCTATCAACACCCACGGTGTGTATGATGTAGGCTGGCCAACTGGTTCTTTTGGAAAGGTGAGTAGACAATTCTTTTCAAGCACCAAACGCATGCAAGAACAAATGTAGAAGAAGGACCTGCATGTTAGTTTATTTGTATTCTCATCAATTTGTATGAGGTACACTGGGGATATTTAAAGCAATGCCTTTTTATGATCAATTTCTAGAACTGCTTGGGCAGTGTATTACGAGTGACGGTGCTGAACAATGAAACAGATAAGACATATAGTCTTGATGAACTGCTGGAGCTTCAGAACAAGCTGATGCTGCTGTCATCCAAAGGAGAGCATGGCAAGGATCAAGTCAACAAGTTCACTGAAGTCAGTTTAGCTCATAATCTTATTTGGACACTTTAGGGTTCTAGTATTTTAATTTTTAATATTCAGCGATCATATAGGCATAAGATGGTACAGTTGTTCAGTATTTTCACAAAAATGTGAACGATGAAACTTTTTTCTTGTAGATTTTTGAGGGAGTGCAAAGAATGGGAAGTGTCCTTCTACAGTTACGTTCGTCTGGCAACATATTCTTCCAAGACATGAGAGCATTTGTGAAATGCAACCCTGAAAATGATTCATGCATTAATGTTCACTTCCCTTTGCTTGGGAAACATGTTGTGCATCATGGGCATGTTGCAGAGACACTTCAAGATGTGTGTCGCTCCATGGAAGCTTGTCATGAAGACTGGTGTAGTTTTATGTCTGATATGAGATGTCGATTTCATGCCCTGAATAACTTTACCTCAGAACAACTGGTCTACCTTTGCCATTGGATACACAGTATCTGTGTCAAAGAAAAACCTGTACCACAGCAGATATGGTATCTCCTCACTCCCCTTAAGCCAAAAAGCACCCTAAATGACATCAGGGATGCATTTGCAAAGGCAAAAGAGAATGCGGATTCTCCCTTTGGATCCCAGATTAGTGATTCCTCTGTAAAACGTGACTCAAAAGACTCTTTTAACTCTGAGTTAAAGCAGTCTATGGTACCTAGACATGATGCAAACATCTGTAAGATTTACAATGACAGTAAAAAGCAGACAGTTGACACTGAGAAGAATATGCTGGAAGAACTTCCAAACAAACCTGAAACAGAATGTAGCATTAAGCTTCAAGAAGAGCTTCAAGAAGACACTGAAGAAGACCAAGGGATCTTTGCTAAATGGAATCAGGATGAGATGGAGGTCCTCTGTGATGAATCTGAATCAGTGGAAGATGTAACTGAGTCTTTGGGAGATTTGTGGCGAGATTTCAGAAGTGACATGCCCATATACCTTACACAGTATGTAGATATAGAGCTCCTGGCCCGGTTTCTTTCGAATCTCTCTGCCAAGAGCCAGGTTTATATCAAGCGAAAGTTACCATCAGTTCTTCAAGAGGGAAGGCCAAATCTTGTCCATTGCCCTGCAGCAGAGTTGATAAGAACCACACTTTCTTTTTATATGGAGAGCCCAGAACAGCCTTTTCCCTCTATTGATGAGGTGTTAGTGTGCCATGAAAACACAAATGAAGAAGAAGTAGAGATCTTTCTACGCCGATGCCTAGGCCATGGTGCTTCAAGCAGTCATAAGAAAATCTATACATTGGTCAACCCAGGTTTGCTGTCTTATGATGTGAGTGTGGCTCTGGCAGAGCGATTTGAGGCAATGGAAAGGAATGCTGGATCTCAGTATCGGATAATTATGGTATGCCCAGTAAACCAAGACAGATATATCCCATCGTTCTTTAGCAACTACAAGGTACAAGCAGTACTGGACATTTCTACAGAAAGAGCCCAGGAATACCTCAAGAGTCACTTAACAATTGCCTCTGAATTTGCCAGCCACTTTCAGGCTTATCCAGATTGTCTTTCATCCTGGATGATTACATCTAAAAGTCCAGCTGTTGGTGTGTATTTGCATATTTGAATATTTTGTGTCACTCTGATGCATAAAAATGTTCTGGTTAATAATATATTAAATGTAACCAATAACCACCCTATTCTCCATGCAGGAAAGTCACTTTGTGTTAAACGAATGTTCCAGCAATTCAAGAAAAAGTTTCCATCAGCAAGTTATCTGCCAATTAGACTAATAGAACCTTGTGTTGACACTGATCTCTTTATCCAAACCCTTTTGGAGATGTTGTCACCACTGAGAGAACAGGATCCTGTTCTACTGCACATTGACACTGGAGCTGTATGTTTCACAACAATCTCATTCATGATCGTCAGTGTAACGACTTTTATTTATGCTGCTTTCCAGTTTTACTTGATGCTGCTATTATGTGTTTTGTTTAACAGGTGCAGTGTGGTTTGGAGGAGTTCCTTTTCAAATTAGTTGTTCTAGGATGTTTGTGTAACAGTGAAGGGAAACTGTGGCAGAGAAACACAGCTCACTTGTTGGCAGTAGAAGCTCTTCTGCCAGATCCTACACACCATACTCATACTCACAAAGAAGTATGCATTTCATCTTACTTTGCAATCACTTATTTTTGTTTTGTTTATTTTTTTTATTATCCAAGGTATTCTGCTTTAATTAGTATTCAGTTGTTATGAAAAACGTAGGTCATAGATCCTCTTTGTAAGATTTCTAGCAAAAAAAAAAAAGCTGTTGATAATTCGCTAAAAGAGATCAGCTTTAATGATATTTCTGGTTATCAATATACAAATGAAAAAGTGGGGTCTTTAAAAATAATTATTTGTGTAATTTTCTTTATTTTTCTTTAAGTCACAGCAAGGATTTCTGCATTTACTGCCAACCATTCATTGTAGACCACCGAAAGAAGTCATAGAATTGGAGAGCAAAAACAGAATTCACATACAAAAACATGTATCCTTAGACCCACTGATGGACAGACAAGAGTTTGAGTCTGAAGGTGTTCAGAGACCTTACCAATATCTGAAGAGATTCAACAGAAATGAGAACTTAGATTATTTTAAATATAAAGCTAAGTCTGTAGAGGGCAATCCAGTGGAATGTCTTCAGCATCTTTTATCAAACTGTGGACTGAAAGACCCATCATGGTCTGAGCTAAAACACTTTACATGGTTTCTTAATCTACAACTGAAAGACTGTGAAAATTCTGCATTCTGTGATCCAGACTTTTTTGCAGACAATTTACGTGGTTTCAAGAACTTCGTAGTTAAGTTCATGATACACATGGCTAGGGACTTTGCCTCTCCTTCCCTGGACATCTCTGACCAGAGCTCTTTTAGTCTCCAAAAGAGTGACCAAGAAGATGATTTTTTAGCCAGATTAACCATTCGGAAGCGATGGGAGAATGTGTCTCATCCATACATCTTCTTTAATGCAGATCACTTGACCATGACATTCCTTGGTTTTCATGTGAAGCAAAATTCCATGGGCACTGTTAATGCTGTTGATCCACGAAATAGCAACATTTTGATGGCAGATGTAATGTCACATGACCTTTTCTCAGGACTTCAGGAACAAAGAATTTCCTTCTCTGAAGACTTTGATCAACTACCAAGACAGGACAAAATAAAAAAGATTTCCTTTGTTGTTGGTGCTAAAGTAAAGTTTGACCCTGATCCCACATATGAACTCACTGCAGACAATGTAATGAAGATGTTGGCTATACACATGAGATTCAGGGCTGAAATACCAGTCATCATAATGGGGGAGACTGGCTGTGGGAAGACCAGACTAGTGAAGTTCCTTTGTGATCTGCAAAGAGAAGGCAGAGATGTTGAAAACATGAAATTGGTCAAAGTTCATGGAGGGACTACAGCTGACACTATATATCAGAAGGTCAAGGAGGCAGAAAGACTTGCAGAGAAAAACAGTAAAAAATGCAATTTAGACACAGTTTTGTTTTTTGATGAGGCTAACACCACCGAGTCCATCTTTGACATCAAGGAGGTACTTTGTGACAAGACTGTGAAAGGATTTCCCTTGAAAAAAAAATCTGGTCTGAAAATAATTGCAGCCTGCAATCCCTACAGGAAACACAGTACTAAAATGATTGAACGATTGGAGCGAGCTGGGTTGGGCTACAGAGTGAAGGCTGGGGAAACAGAGGATCGACTTGGTAAAGTTCCCATGCGCCAGCTTGTGTACAGAGTTCACCCTTTACCTCCAAGTATGATGCCCCTTGTGTGGGACTTTGGACAACTGAGTGATTCAACAGAGTTCTCCTACATTAATCAAATTGTGCAGAAACAAATGAAAGAACACTGCCTGCCCTTTGAATGCCAGAGAGTAGTAACCAGTGTTTTGGCAGCCTCACAAAGTTACATGCGGTGTCGAGAAGATGAATGCAGTTTTGTAAGTCTTAGGGATGTAGAGAGGTCTATGAAGGTGCTGGTATGGTTCTACCAACACAGAGATCACCTTTTCCCAAACTACCAGTCAACTGACATAGTGCAGATGACCTTGAAATGTTTGGCTCTTGCATTGGGTGTTTGCTATTATCCATCACTTGAATTCAGAGAGAAATACTTGTTGACTATTAGCAAGTATTTTCCAAGCCCACTGAACTCCAGAGAGGCACTTGAGCAGGAAATTTTCTCTTGCCAAGACTTCTTTCTCAAGAACATTGAAACAAGAGAGACAATTGCTAAAAATTTAGCTTTGAAAGAAAATGTCTTTCTCATGGTGGTCTGTATTGAGCTAAGGATTCCCCTCTTCCTGGTAGGCAAGCCAGGGAGCTCTAAATCTCTTGCTAAAACTGTTGTAGCAGATGCCATGCAACGACAGGCTTCTCAGTGTGACTTGTTCCAGAAACTAAAAGAGGTACACATGGTATCTTTCCAGTGTAGCCCTCATTCAAGTCCAGAAGGGATCATTGGAACTTTTAGGAACTGTGCTCGTTTTCAAAAGGACAAGAACATGGATGAATATATTTCAGTGGTGGTTCTGGATGAAATCGGTCTTGCAGAAGATTCTCCACAGATGCCACTAAAAACCCTACACCCTCTTTTGGAGGATGGGTGCATTGACAATGAGAAGCCAGATCCACACATGAAGGTAGGCTTTGTTGGAATCTCGAACTGGGCTCTGGATCCAGCAAAAATGAACCGAGGGATTTTTGTTTCTCGTTGGGATCCAAGTGAGGATGAGTTAGTACAGACAGCAAATGGCATCTGTTCATCCTCCAAGACTGTTCTTCTGAAAATCAAGCATCTCTTACCCAAGTTGGCAAAGGGATTTTTAAGCATATGTAGAAGTGACAAAAAACAGTTTTTTGGACTCAGAGACTATTACTGCTTGGTGAAAATGATTTTTACCTCAGTGAAAAATTCAGGCCAGCAACTTAATGACAGTGACTTGGCAGAGGCTATACTACGGAATTTCAGTGGGCAAAAAGGTGACTTTGATCCTCTCAGTCATTTCCAAGACCTTTTCTTTAACTTCCATGAAGTCCCAAGGACAAGCACACTGAAAATGATTGAACAAAACCTTGACTACCACAATGGCAAAGAGAGTCGGTATCTTCTTTTGCTTACAACAAACAATGCTGCCCTATACATAATTCAACAGTGCATATTTTCAAAGGGTAATTACACCTGCCCAGAAATTGTGTTTGGTTCAGGATTTCCCAAAGACCAGGAGTACGCGCAAATCTGTCGAAATGTCAGTCGAGTAAAGACATGCATGGAGACTGGTCGGACTGTCATTCTCTTAAATCTGCTGAATCTATACGAGAGCCTCTACGATGCATTGAACCAGTACTATGTTTACTTTAGTGGCCAGCAGTATGTTGACCTGGGACTAGGATCCCACAGAGTGAAATGTCGAGTCCACAAAGACTTCAGACTGGTTGTGATTGAAGACCAGGAGAAAGTTTATGACAAGTTTCCAATTCCACTTAAAAACAGGCTGGAGAAGCACAGAGTAGACAGGAGTACAGACTTGGCACCATGGCAGTGCAAAGTACTTGAGAAAGTGACAAACTGGGTAAAAAAGTTTTCCCAGTTTTCCAGGTCATTTGCATCAGATTTTAGCCCAGCTGATGCTTTTGTTGGTTTTCATGGAGATGCATGTGCCAGTGCTCTTCTGCAAGCTTTAGAAGGAAAAGCAAAACAAGCCAGTTCAGAAGTGAGAGATGGTCAGATTGACTTTAATATATCCACTGAGAAGAACAACAACGTTTCGATGCCCATAGAGGAGGATAGTATGTCCATGGAAAATTATGTGAAAGAAAACCAGGTCAACACCCAAGGAAAAGAATCTGGTTCTAATCTAATTTTACCTGATGAAAAAAAATATACTATGACAGACAGTGGGATTCAGTCAGATGTTCATATGATTCCCCCTGATGCGGATGCTGATGGACTTATTTTGGTGCATGCAGAGGACAGTTTGGATGACAGAGCTGAAAGGGAAAAAGTGGAGACTGTTGAAAATGTTTCTGAGGTTAAAGAAATGGACGTAGGTTTGGATGACCTTGAGACAATAAAATACAATGTGCCACACAAAATCAAGGATGAAGAGGAAGAGGTCTATGAATCTGCCAAGTACTTCTTGTTGAATTGTGCTACTCCAGATTCTGTGCTGAGGCTAAAGTACTCTGAACTGGGAAATCAGGAAGTAGACAGGCTACAGAAGCTATTTTTTAATCAGCAAGGCCATCACTCCCTTCGAGCCTTTATGGACAGTCATTTACAGAAGACTCACACAGAAAAAAACAGATTCATAGAGGTAAGGGAAATTTCCCTGAATAATTTGTAGAAATGTTAATAATGTTAGTGAGAACAGTTTGACCTATAATTGACATTTTCCTATTTTAATTGTTCAATTCATTTGATGCCATCTAATTCAAAACACATGATCTGTTGCATTTTGCACTAGGTAACCACTTTTTCTAGTCTGCTCACTCAAGCTGATGTGCGTCATTTGACCCGAGCTTTGGGCTTGTCCACAGAGCGGCTCTCTCTGCTCTCTTTGCATCAGTTTGACACAGAGGTGTCTTTTTGCAGCAAGATTCGGTACATAATGTTTACATTTAATACTGATTTACAATGAGACTCTTATGTACACAAAGTACTGTACATTTATCCTACCACCTTGTTTTAACATTAAAAGCTTGTTAACTTATAATAAACATATAGCTTTTACTCAGTGTGTGTGGATGCACATTAAGCTGTGCAGTCAAATATGATTTACAAGCACCTGACCATTTTCACATTTTCATGCTGTGTACATTTTTTTTTCCTTTGCATTTTTATTGCTGTTGTTCTCAGATGTTTCCTTCAGAATGCTGGTCTGTCCCTCCACATCCTGCTTGTTCAGATGGACATGGAGGATTCACTATGCAAAAATGAGCTCATTGCTTCAGCAAAGTGAGTTTTTCTGCTTTTTTCCATTTAATTCTTCAAATGAAATCACTTGATATGATCGTTTTGACTTGCTCAGTACAGTTCTGCTGAAGAGTAGACATGATGTTACCCATGGCCTTTGCACATGGTGACCATGTATTTATCAATATGTGCTTTCAGGTACTGCACCATGAATGAACTCTTGTCTTTTCGATCAGAAGATCGCAACTGTTATATTGTGTTTATTACAAAGCTTGCCAGGATTGCAAGTGGCAATAAGTATATTGGTTTTCAAGGAGGTAAGTAAAACTACTTAAATGTATGTTTATATTAGTGTTGGGTGTCTTGTTTAATGTTACATTCCATCAAAGGTGCATGGCTTTCAGTACATATTGACGACCTCAGAGACACTGATGACATGAGTTTGGACCTCTCTGTTTTCTGTGGAAAACCCATCAGCAAGCTCCTCTCACAGACAACACAACCAGGTCTGATAGCTCCTTTCATCCTGAATCATTAAGTAATGTGCACAAATGCAGGTACACATTCCTGATCAACTTTATTAGAAACATCTTCCTTGCAGGTGCATCTTTAAATGCTATAACCTTTTGCTAATCACTATTATTAGCCCTTCTCTGCCTAGCCCTTTATGAATAGTTAGTTTCTGAGCACTAGACCACTGTTGGCTGGACGTACTTGGGTGATACTTGAGTAAATCTCTTGACTGCTGCATTACAAAAAAAAACACCCCTTCCACTTCAGTACAGTAATACATGGTCATGCTTTGTCTTAGAATCTTGACACCAATAATTCAGTTAGCAGTAGTCATGTGGTCAGAAACTATATGTATGCATTTTATGTTCTTTGTCATGATGTTTTTTCTGGTATCTTCTATTATGCCATATATATGCTATTCATGTTTTTGCCTTAATATGCATTTTTAGGGGTCATGAATGTAGATCAAGAGAGAGGCATGCCTGAAAACCAACTGGTAAAGTTGTAAAGAACACTAAAAAATGTGCAAAATATCCACTGTTATACTAACGTTTACAGTTACTGTATATGACTTGTTTGTATGTGTATTTGTTAAACAGAATGAATCTGCATACCTACACAGTTTGTCCCTTGTGAGGTCCTGTACTCAGAAAGCTGTTTCTTTACTGAGAGACCCCGTTAATAAAGCCTCTAGGAGTATGAACCGTATGCAGATTCTTCTTGGTCTTCTGGGCAGTAACCCAGGACGAACTGGAGGTGCGTTCATTTCTTTGCTCTACAGTGCTTATTAGCATATCATACAGATTTGTTTTCCATCAGTGCATCGGTTATTAAATCTGTATCAATTTTTAAATCTGTATGATAATGTTTGGGTATTAGCAAAATTTCAAGAAATATTGCTGGCGAGACTGGTGGTTGCCATGGCACAGAGGGAGGAGTCTGTTCCAGAACCAGGAGACTGGGTGAACAAGGAAGCCATGAAGCAAGAAGCCCTCCAAGAAGGTGGCACTCTCAGGTACTGCAGCGTAATCAGGGCATGGTTTAGATATTAGGGAATTTCACTTGCCCCATCCACATGGATAATTGTTTTTTTATTTTTGTTAGTAAATAAATAAGAACATTTATACAGTAATCTTTAGCATTATCAAGTCTATCTCACTGAGGTCTTTCTGTATTTTGTATACAGTGCTCTTGAAGATACCATTGTTCAACCTTTGGTGAAACACCTCAATCACTGTTTCACTTAAACTTTTTTTTTTTTGTCTTTTCTGTCTTTTGTATATAGACACACTCTGTGGCGATATCTGCAAAGTGTTTTGACCCCCACTCTGGCCCAGGTGTTCGAGGTGTTGGACAGAGACTTGAACCTGGACTTGCTCTATGATGCAGGCCTCAGTGAAGGGCTTGTCCAGTTCTGGTTGGACATCTTCAACGATGCCCAGATTTTAGACCTCACTATGCCACAACACTCAAGGTAACCCGCTGAGAACAAAGTGTGATAAGAGCTGACACTTGATAGCATTTTTACATTTCTCATTCATGTGACATTTTGTTTACACTGGATGTAAGGAAACTGAACATATCTTTTTTTTTCTTTTCCCAGTGCCTCAGACCAAGAGATAAATGTTCAGCACAGTTTGTTTTTGTCAGGAGAGCCAAACACTTGTTCTGCTCCGTTTAGCTGGCTGATCAGGCTGCACTGTTATAACCTGTGGGAGGAGTCTCAGTTTGTGCGATGTGAGGACATATCCACACTACCTGCTTCTTCCACACCACTGTTGATATATTACTCCAAATATAAATGTCTGTCTACAGATTAAACCTAAAGAGAGCTTTAATGGATTTGTCTTGGAACAGCTGGTTGTTCAATTAAGTAGTAGTTTTCCCAGTAGACAAAGAGAAATACTCAGAACTGTTCCACTAAATTAATGGCCTGTATTTTATTTCAGGCACTGAACAGAGCACTGAAGAGAAGATCCTACAGTTTGTCAGTACAGTGACAAACAGTTGTCTGGGCAGCTTCATAGAAAAACTCTCAGAAAGAGACCAGCAAGAGCTAGGCCAGAAATATCTCACTGATTTTGTGCTGTTTTCCTTTAAAATACAGACTGAGCAAGAACTGAGGGTAAGCATCCAGAGAAAATATATGTTCCTTCAATAAGACTGATATTATTTATTTTTCTGGTATTTTACTGTTGCATGTTTTACTACTTTGAACTTATCAGCAGTACCTCTGGGGTACTTCTAAGCTGATTTCACATGGAATTTACTTTGTGTGTGTATGTGTGTGCGTTTGTGTACATTTATTGCAGGTATACAGGTCAGCAGTGCTGGGGTATGTAGCTGCTCTACAGCAAGCTGTGAGCGTGAGCCCTAACCTCTCTCCCGCCTGGATCACGGCAGCAGCTCGGGTCTACAGCTCTCGCCTGGACACCCTTTCACACATGCTGCAGCTTCAGTCTCACCTAGCTGCTCTCATCTCCAACCAGCACAACAACTATCCTGACATGGTGAGGAACAAAACTCCAAAACGCTTAACTGGTGACTAATCTTTGCCAGTCTTTGAGATCAGCAGTACATAGAAAAAGATATATGATTGCAGTGGAGGGATAGGGTTAGGGGTTAGGGCTAGGGGTTAGGGTTAGGGTTAGATATGATGTTACGAAGCAGGAGAAATGACCACACTTGTGTTATTTTGATTTGTTGCAGTCTGAAGACATTCTGGCTTTAGGAATATGTGTAGAGGAGACTAAGCTCCTGCCTATTACATCACTTCCTGCATGCCAGAGCTTTCTGAGCAGAGTTGAACGGCTGCAGCCCTGTTTACAGAGAGCATTCACTCCTGAATATAGCTCCCTCTGCAGCCCAGGCTGTATTAAACACTTGGACTCTATAAAGTAAGTGTCATGGCCTAAAGCAGAGGTACAGGTCCGCGTTTCTGATTCCTCACTGTACACCTCTGTTTGCAGTCATCCATTTTCCGTTGTCTTTGTGTGTTTTCTCAGGAAAGTGTGGCAGGGAATGCTCATCATAGCTGCTTTCATTGAGCAGGTTGTTGTCAAGGTGAATTCACATGATGAGAGGCTGGTGGCATTGACACTCAAACACTGCAGCCAGCTACAAAGGGTGAGTAGGAAGGTACTGACTGATATTAGGGCTCTCAGCTGACACTTGCATGTAAAATATAGACTGCAGTGTTACAAATACCGTACAAACCACATTACTTAAATAAAGGAGTGCTGTGCAAATTTTCCTAGATGGTTTAAATCTTCACTACTATGCTAGGATGGGCTTATAGCCAGCTTAGAACTGTGACTTATATCAGGCCATTTGACACGGGTCTGCTGCTGCTCCTGTGATGCTCTCTGGAACACAGCAGGTGCCGTGTTCAATTCAGACCGGTCAGTTATTGCTCAAGACTCTCAGGTTTGTAAACTTGGAGTTCTCAAATGCCCTGCACCGTCGCGCTCTGTGTCGTGCTGTCCGTTAGCTGATGGAGGAATATCCTGACCTGCGGAGCAGACCCGCCCTGGAGCAGCTCATCCGTGTTCTCAACGAGTACCACAAGGAGAGCGCCGGCAGAGAGCTACGGTACGACCCACTGCGCCACGCCGCCGAGCTCCAGAGAAGTGCCACAGTGTGAAAATGATTATGGAGAGGCTTTAATGATTGAGCCTCAGGTTAAAAACAGTCCTGACTGCAAATTCCCTTCAATGGTGATATTTAGATATTCGCTTGGCTAGAAATTCATCAATAAACATAGCTGTAGTTTTCTCTTTCCGTTTTATGTTTGTGCTTCGTACATAAAGAGTTTAGTCTTGCACTTGCGTCTATTAAAATTCTTTTTTGGTGACTTTTTCATTTGTGTTCTCTTTGGCCTAAGCTTCGGTCTGAAGTGTCCAGTGTGCCTTGGGGACCTGTCCAAGCCTTGCGTCTTGCAGTGCGAGCATGTCTTCTGTCTGTCCTGTGTGACGACTTGGACACAAGGACAAGGCCTGAAGCACTGTCCCAAATGCAGGACAGTCCTGCCTCCCAGCTACCAGCCTGCAGTCTCCGGCAGAGTCGAGTGAGTTTATCTAAGAGCGCCAGGCTCTGCTCTCAGCTAGCGTGATTGTTTTCAAAGGTGCACTTCTATGTGGGTGTGAATACGAGGTTTGAGGGATAAGGGCATGTGTCTGGAATCATTTGGTTCTGTTTAGTGCCTAATGATTTATGGCGTATTCAATTGCTTTTTAAAATACAAATACGCATTTACTACTGGCTGCATAATGTATCCTGAAATAGTCCTTGTACTGTTCAGTTGGCAACACAATGGAATTCGAAGGTTTGACCAGATTAAAGAATGTGCTTGTATGTGTGTGTGTGTGTGTGCGTGCGCGTGCATACGTGTGTGCTTCAGCTCGGCTCTGAAACAGCACAGAAATGTGATGAAGAGCTGTAACTCCTTCTTCCTGGAAGTGGTTTCCCGCTTCTGTCTATCTAAGGAACAGCGACCTCAAGAGGACATGGTGGAGCTCCTGTTCTCCCTACTTATCTCAGCACATGGTGGGTCGGACATTCGCAGGACGCCTGTGAATGTCAGCTTGTGTGAGCTGCCTTAAGCCTCAGACTGATTGGACTGAAGCTGTAGAGTTAAAGATATGTGTGTGTGCACGTGTGTGTTTGTGTGTGATATGTAACCTATAGGAGATGTATATAAAACCAGGCAGCTCACACCCTTCCTGGAGTGTGTTGACCAGAACCCTGTAGCACGGTCTGTGCTGCCCAAACTCTTACTACAATACAGGTATCAACAACTCTGAAGCCTTTCTCTCTCTCTCTCTCTCTCTCTCTCTCTCTCACACACACACACACACACACACACACATACATGGAGCTTTGTTGGTTTATGTGTTCATGTGCATCATGTTGCTGAAGCTGTAATGTTTTTAGTCTCAGACTCATCTCTGCACCAGTCACATGGTCTTTACTGTCCGGTGTATGATAAGAACAGAACACAGTTGCTCTCTCCAGCTTTGACCAGGTAAAGGAGCATATTCAGACATATTTAGAAAACCTGGAGGACAAGCTTCTAGATCCTGAAGACAGGACAGAACTTTACAGACTATTTGTCAACTGTTTCCAAGTAAGTGGTTCTCTTCCTTCACTATGTTAGAGTCCTAGTGTGGGCCAGATTTATGAAATATTTCTTCTTTTTCATTTATTTATTTTTAATTTAAGTTTATATTATTACATGCCTCAAGTACAAATAAATGTGATCCAGTTAACATCTGCATTGCGTAGAACGTCACACAGCTCAGACTGTTTCTAGTTTTTGTTGATTACTTTCACCTCAGGTATTTACTCTTTAGATATGTGCTTTGAAGTGCACAGTATTTAATTCTGTGTTGCCATGAAAGTATGTAAGTAAAAAGAATCGCACACTGTGGGCTTTGCTCAGGACTGCCTGCACAGCCCGGGACAGAGCGCCGCCCTGGAGGCCGGAGAGGTGAGCCGACGTCAGCGGGAGGACGTTAACTTCCTGGGTCGAGTGGCCCGCCAGCAGGTCCCGGCCAACCCGCGCCAGCCCGCCGGGTATCTGCCGACCATGGCTCGCCTCCAGGCCTGTCTGGACACCGCAGCCTGCATCCTGCCCAGGGCTCTGGGCCTAAAGAGCGGTGAGAACGAACAATCTGGCGCCCGAATGCCTTCTTTGTGATGATGCCTGGAGCATGAATGGTTCTGTACAGAGAGACACAAGACTTCAAACCAAATGAGTCCAAAACAGTTATGGTTGTGGGTGTAATGATTGTAACCAATTTCTGCTTTCATTTCCCTGTACTTTTGACTTATATGCATTTTTTGTATTTTGCGTCTATTCTGGCATGTAGCGTTGTCTTGTTGTTTGTTTTGTTACAAGTTGTCTCAAGTACAAAATAAATGTGATCCCGTTATCATCTGTAAATGTTTTAAATGCAAAGCATTTGTCTATGTGAGATGCCTGTTGCACAGTGAAGTATTTCACACAGCTATTTCTGGCCTTTGTTGATTACTTTCATCAGGTAATTACTCTTTAGATATGTGCTTTGAAGGGCACAGTATTCAATTCTGTGCAGTTATGTTGGTGTTGTTGCAGTGTGTACTGTGGTTACATTCTGTTTGTCCTCCCCAGGTGCTTGTGCAGAATGGGAACTGAACTTCCTGGAGCAGGTGAAGGCAGTGTGTGTGTATGGTGACAACGACTGGTACCGAGTCTATCTGCTCAGAGCACTCAGCAAGCAGGCTGGCACCCACTGTGTACAGGCTGCAATGAAAACCACCCATTACGAGTGGGTCCTTCCTGCTGAATTACTGCGACTTCAGGTAAGAGCTGTCCAGTCTAGGCCGAGCTACTTTTCAGTGTTTCGCTGATCTCCACGGCAACATACTTTTTTAAGGCTGACACGGAGACTTAAGACTTTTCTGTGTGGGTTCTACCATCTGATTGGTTGTGCCATCACTGGCGTGTTTCACGTCTGAAGCGGCTGGTTCCTGCCGAAGTGGACCGGTTCCTGTGCTGCGGTCAGCTCTATCGGCAGCTGAGAGACGGGGTGGGCCAGGTGTTTCTGGACGGCAACACACATGCCCTCACGGCCATCATGCAGGTAAGAGCGTCTGCATCTGGGAGAAAGATGCCAGGTGCTATTATGCTGAGTCATTCCTCCATTAACATTCAAATTTCAATCAGTGAAAGATTTGACTGAACCCGGAAGACAGTGCTGTAAAAGCTGTTATAACATAAACATTAAGCCTGCTGACATGATTTGACATCCCCATTCTTTTGAAAATATTTAGTTGAAAATATTTGGATTTGTTATAAATAGCTTTTGCTTTTCATAGACTTGAAGAACAATCACTGTGTGTGTTTTTCTCCAGGATGCAGGTAGCTCTGGTTCTGGGAAGAGCATCCTCCTCTCCCTGGCCTTGTTCAGACAGGTCACATGTCGTCTACCCTTGGCTGACCCTACCCTGCATCCTGTAAATAAAACATCTCCTAATGCTCAGTAATTCAGTAATACAAGCATAACAATAGTAGTAATAGTAGCAGTAATAATAACAGTCATAATAATAATAATAATAATTATAATAATATAGTGGTTATTGAGTGAAACAAAATAACACACTGTGAAAAATATACAAATGCATGACAGAACATGACACTAAATGTTTTATAATTTCTTCTTTTGTCCATGTTTCTATCCAGTTGCTGGATACCCTCAAAGCTTTTGTCAGGGTGAACACAGAGGGTCAACACAGAGAACTTTGTACTAGTCTCTTAACGACCCAGGCTGGTGGTCTGATGTCTTACATCAGTGGGCCTCTGTCTCCTGGAAGGCGCCCTCTCCTGGAGCTCCTGGTGCATGCCAGCGCTGTGTTTAATAATGGGAATAGACTGCTCCTCCCTCTGCATCTCATTGCCTCTAGGCCGCAGACCATGACGGTAAACCCACGCTTATTTGAACTGAATAGTGCTTTATCTTTGCTTTCTACCATTATGTATTGTATTAATAGTTAATTGCATTGTAATTGCTTTTGATTTCAAGGAGTTGCTTTTCTTGGCTTTGTGAGCCAATGATCATGGGACAGAGCAAAGATAAAAGATAATTATGGTCTCACCTCTGTCACCGGACATCATGTTAGCCTTTAAGGCATTTACATGTTAAGGCCTTAGTGGTGTCTCAGGGTGCTGAAGTAATAAACAATAATTCTAAAATGGTAGGAAAACATCTTTAGTATTAGGCTCACTATCAGACATTACCAAGCTTGGTAAAGAATATTTAAATAGAATAATAAATAAATGAATAAAACCCAAAGTATGTTTTTATATTTTGCTTTGACGTGCATGTCCAGGAAGCCTTCCTGCCTACCATGCCAGATGACAACACCAGCCAGGTCTACAAGTGGCTGAATGAACGCAATCTGAAGATGTACTGTAAGTTTAGAAAGGATAGACATACTCACACTGTTCACTAAACTTCAGGTCAATTGAAACAGTATTTCCATCCCCAGTAACTTTTATTTGGTGACTTCATTATCATCATCTTCATCTTCTTCTTCTATTACAGTGTGTATCAATGGCCATCCAGCTATGGTTGGAGAGGTTGGCTGCATTCCTTTTTCAACTGCATGCAATAAACGCCTTTCATCTGCTTGATAGTTTTCTTGACAGAAATGTGCATGTGAGCCTATTATGAATTAAGCTGCGATGAATTAAGTTCTGCATTCTGTTTTTTTTTTCAATAAGTGTGGGAAGCCTGTGGCTTTTGCGAAGTGCGACACATGTGGAGTCCAGATAGGTGGTTCCAACCACAACCCGGTTCCTGGATTCACTCTGGTCCATGGTAGTATAAATGATAATACCCGCCGGGGCCACATACTGGGAGAGGCAGGCCGCAGGGCCGACGCCCCCAACAGACACCTGTCTAAGCCCCAGTCCTGCCTACTGCGCCTCTGCCTCCACCTAGCTATGCTGCACGGATCCACCCTTAATAAACAGGTACGCCCAGCGTACATGCATGACTGTGCTTGTGATGGCGTGATAGGATCAGTATATAATGTGTTTATCGCTGTAATTAATACAGGAAATTCTGTTGATTACAAAACAATTGTTACGTAATGGTTATTCATTACAAACCTGTATATAGTATTGAATCTAATTATTTTGATTCAATGCTATATACAGGTTTGTTATAACTTGTAAAATTTAGGAAATTTCACCACTTTTAACAGTAACAATGATTAATTTGCATGTGCTGATTAAGGAACTGTAACGTGGAGCGATAGGTAGGTGGACACATTCCCTGAGAAGAGCGAGATTTACTAGGGGCAAATCTAAAATCAGAGTTGTTAGAAAGGTCCAGAGTCAAAGAGCCAGAACAAAGCATAGTTAACATGAAATGAAAGGCAAACAAAATAGACTAAAGAACAAACACTGCGATCGATAGAGAAACAGGAAAATACAGAAAACACGCCAAACATCTGAAACCCATACCAACATCTCCAAACAGCTGCTTAAAAACAGCATACATTCAACGACCAGACCTGAACGAAAACACGCAAAGACTAAATACCAAACGGAATCAAAGGAAAACGAGAAACAGGTGAAACCAATGACCAATACATGAACAGGAACGGAATGGAATGGGTGTAGCCAGGGAAACCACAACGCTAGGGGAGGGGCAATCATGACAGGAATACAGTTTGTGCAAAAATCTTCACAGGGCGTCAGTGCAATGATCGACCCGGTGGTTCACGACGTCAGCGAGTTTTTGTGGTGCCACGTGGAGAAGGACATGGATATCCTTGGGAAGACTCTGAATCTGAACTGGGATGACACAGCCATCATTATTCATCTGATCCTCAACACGGCATCTCAGTTCTCCACAGGTCTTAGAAAATACTCATACCCAGTGAAAGAATTTCAGTTACACTCTTCCCCTCTACTTTATTTTAAACAACATTTAGATGTTGAGATTTTGCATTTTGATAAAACGTTCATTTGAATGGATAACATCGTATAAGGTTTAGAAGGAAGCTCAGAGCTGTGCACATTTTCAGTGCATTCTTTAATTCCTTACCAGGTAGTGTCCAGCAGGGGGCAGCACATTTATCTTCTCGGCAGGCCCGAGAACAATGGGAGAAGGATGTTTGTCAGGCAGTGATTGATCCCACCCTAAAGGTGTGTTCATAGGAACCATTTAGCCTTTTTAAATTTGTAATTTTTTTTTTTAGACGCATTATTTTTTTCACTCTGACTTTAATTACAGTATAACTTATATTCTGCCACAAATGTTTGAAAGGACAAAACATAGTTTTCTCAGCTAATGTTAGTGGCAATGCATCTGGTAGCATTTGATTGTTGTGTGTTTTCTTCGTGCCTTTTCTGTGCACGGCTGAGTTGTTCTTGTGCGTCTGCCTTCAGGCCTTGAACAAGAATCTTGGTGAGGCTCAGAAACATATAACCGATGACAACAGGCTCTGTGGCAGTGCTCTCATGACGGTGTTAAAGGGAGACCCCAGTTCCCTTCTCTCTCTTCCTTCGCACTGCCCCAGCCACCACACGGCTTTCTGGACACCCCCGGACACCCTGACCATAGAGCGCCTTGCCCAGGTTCTAGCTCAAAAGAATGCAGGGAACTCAGTTCCCCTGCTCTCCCTCTTCCTTAACAAAGTAAGTGGACATCACACATAATGCATAATGAGTTAATGAAGTGAATGCAGAGTGCTGTAGAAACCATTTAGGCTTTTAACCATTTGACTGTAGTTAGCTCAGAAAATTCACTGAAATGCAGTTAAATAAACAAAAGTGAACCCCATATGTATGTCCAAATACCTATGTGTGTGTGCATGTGTGTACATGTATGTCTGTGCATGTACATGTTTGTGTGTGCATCATAGGTGCAGTTTATAAGGCAGCTGGCCTGTCTGTCTGACCTGGCAGCATTGTTGTGTGATCTGATGCGTGTTGTGCCTACTGACACTGAGACACATGCCCACACCGTTGGCACGCTGCTACAGAGCATGCCTGCAGGTACACCCACCCAAACACAGCTAACAGCACCGGCCCTTTTTTTTTTTCTTTTTCGAACTCGGCTTCAAACTTGGCTGTAGACCTAAAATATGCTGTGCCCTATTTTGTGAGTTTGTGATTAAAATGAACTACTCAAACAGGCCATCAGAGGAATACACTGATCAAAAGGGTAAAGACCTTCTTCAAGGCATGGAATCATCTCAGAATGGAACTAGAGAATAATGGTGAGAACAGATCCTATAAAATGTTTTATTTTATCTAAAGATCTGCTCATAGTAATTTATAGAAAGTACAAACATATAAGATTAAAAAAATATTGACATTACTAACTGTTGTTTATTTTAGGGATGTTTTGATATCTGAATGTTAATATATTGAATGTGTGTGTGTGTGTGTGTTTGTGTGCTTTCATGTGTGTGTGTGGTAGCTGCTGTGGGTGTAGATCCTGGCCTGTGTGCTAAGGATATTTCCATGGACAGTTCTGCTGAGTATCTGTCCCTGAGTCGCCGTGGCCCAGGCTCTTGTCTCCATGCCCTCATTGACCTGCTGTCAGACACTCACAACAGTCTAGTGCGAGAAGCTCTCAAACTCAGACACCAGGAAGAGGAAGACAGGTGTGTGCGTGTGTGTGTGTGTGTCTGTGTGTATGTGTGTGTGCGTATGAGTGCTCGTGTGTGTGTGAGTGAGAGAGGATTTTGTAGCATAACATGTACTATTGTCTACTCTTTTTGATCCTTTAACTTGTTTCTTTCATCCTTCAGTGACTATAGTGTGTCTGTGGGGGCGTTGTCTGAAAGTCACCTTGCCCTTTGTGACCCTGAGAAGGAGCTGCTCCCTCTAGTGTTGGCTCACTGTCAGTACACCCTTGTGAAAGGCCAGCAAATCGTCAGTGACTATGACCTGCAAACAATTGAGAGACAGTTCTATAGACGCTTCATAGCTGGCAAGCCGCGCATCCAAACAGTTAGTGAACTTAATAATCAGCTGCATTGTCATGTCATGCCTTTTGATGGAAAACCAAACATATGCCTATGGTTTTTAAGAATATTGTATTTTGACAATTGTAGGAAACTGACAAGTATCTGAAGAGGCACCATCAAGATTTTTCAGAGGTCCTGAAAGATGTCAGGACCAAGATACCACAGGTAAGCACTGCCACATTTCACCACACTCTCTGACGTTGTAATTTCTGTGCAGTTCAACCAGCTATTGAGGAACCAAAATGCACATGAAGATTGTACATATATTGTCTGCCCCCTACTTGCAGCGCTGGGGAAGCACCCAGAATATTTCTCCTTTTTCTTTCATCTCGCCAGGAACCGCTGAAGGGCCCAGTGTGCAGCTCCATGAGGACTGGGCTGCGTTCCTTCAGTGATGTGTGTGACGGTGTGTATGCTGTGGAGATTGGCCTGCGATTCCTAAGCAAAACTGGAGGGCACCCGAAGTCTTCACTGCTGTCTTACCTGAAAGAAGCTCTTAGAATGGACCAGCACATCTCAGACAGTGTAGCCAAGGTCAGGAGCACAGCTGTGAGCTTTGTTAGTAGGTGTCTAGAGTCTATAGTGGTTATAATCTGCCTTGATTCGTCTAGCTATTCTGACACATCTTCAGTGTGAATTAACCATGTTTGTCTAATTAGATCAAAAGATGAAAAACATTACTTTAAATTTTGCTTAACCTAATAGCATAACATTATTATTACATTTTTTACACACAAGCATCTAGGTGTTAAATGATTAAAAGTGCTATAACAGCTCGATATAGTCTCTTTTTTTTAACTGCCAGAATGGATCACTTGAGTTATATTCAGAAGTACGGCATTGTTGTGTGATAACTAATGCACTGCTGTGTATACCAGGCCTTGGAAGAAACCAGTCTGGATCAATGCACGGCTACTTGGCAGCTGCTCACCTGCTGGAGGAGTGAACTGAAGCTGAGGAGAGGCCAGGTGAGCATCCCGGGAGCTGCTCCACACCTGCGCCTGGCTTTGGGGTGGCCATCCTGTCTCAGACAGTCTTACTGAAACCGAAGCAACTTGGCATTACACTGTCACGATGTGATTGTGTCCATTAGGTTGTGCAGGTGACAGTTTTGCTCCAAGCTCCAAACTCATTGTTAAAACTTCTATGATGAACATCTAAAAATGACCAGCAGGTCATTAGAAGGTCATTAGCGTGTATAGCCTAGAGTTATGCACACCTCACAACGCAGCTGCACGTGAACAGCAGAATGGTGAAATGCCAGCATAGTATGTTGACTTTGTGAACACAAAAGAGTGTTTTGTGGAATTGTGGCAGCAGGAGAAATGCATTTTTGATTACTTTCTTTCATCTTCTTAACTTTGTTTTTTCAAGGCAAAAAAATGGTGTTGCAGGGCCTTGGCTGTAGAACCCCCCCCCCATTTTTTGACAAAAAGAAAGTTTCATATTCATGACAAAAGCAGAATGTCCAGCATCACGGGGTTTATTGACAGAAAAAAACAACAACAATAGTCTGACTTTCAGCACAAGTGAGATCTGTCATGGAATTTGGTCAAGATTCCATCAGCACCATAAGACTGCTGTACACTATAAAGAGTATAGCTTCCATGCAGTACCATGCAGTTTACTTCAATATTTAAAGCCTATAAATAAAATATACACGTTGTTCTAGTTCTCCAGTAAGTATAAACCCCTCCACAAATGCTGCAGTACTACAGTTTGAATAATACAGGTTAGATGTATGCAGTCTATGCTTTACATGTAGATTTAAATTTACAGATATTACTTGGAAGACTATATTACTATAATTCAGATTGACCTACAATAACGTATTTTTGTTTTAATATTATTTTGCATATATAGAAATTATTTCCTGTAACAGAACAGCAAACAATAGCTGAATTAATACATGCATGATTTACATACTTTAAAGAACACACTTTTTACTATAATGGCAGATCTTAATAGAACTATTTGAAGTTATTGAGCCGTTGCCTATGCAAACCACGTGGGTGTTTTAATTAGACAAAAAGTCAAATAAATCTGCCTTCTGCTCAACCATTTAGCTTTGTCACTACTCTGACCCCCGACCCTTGACCTTGTAGGACCCTGAACGGGGATGAGAGGACCAAGCTGTGTGTGGTAAATGCAGGGAAAGTGCTGGCCAAAGTGTGTCTGGCTTTTGTTCAAAACGTGTGCCGTGGGTTGCAGATTTGAGCTGTTTGACGTGGCATGATTAAATCATTCCTTCAGAACGCAGTCGTGACCTATCGGTGCTTCACTACACATAAAAAAAGACAATAAATGGATGATTAGCATGGATTGTTGTTTTGGTTGCTGTGAGCGATAAACTATCCATTTTATACTGTACATTTCCACAGTATAAATTCATAGAGAAATACTATGAAGTAAAAACATCATCTAATGGTTATAGTGACACAGTGTGCATGTCCATTTTTCCTCATGCATTTTCACTTTTAAGTGCCTCACTTCACAGGAACCTTTGCAAAGACTTTCTAAAGATTTTAAGAAGAAGCTGTCTGGGGAAGAGAAGAAAAGCGTGAGAGACTTCTTGGATTTGACTGATGTTGAGCGTTTCATTCTGGAGTTTCACGAGATTCTACTTTTGAAGACAGACAGCACATTACAGACCAGCTACTCCTCTGAATGGGAGTAAGAAATTATTCATATCTCTCTCTTTTCTCCATATAAAACCACAGTGGCCAGTCTACCAGCACTGAGCGCTTTATTTATATTTTATATTCTTTCCTCAATATTTAAGACATTCTTTCATTTTTTTTCTTCCTTTGTTCCCTTTTTTCTTT
>JAOXYF010000012.1:13234871-13252001 GCA_028565775.1 Sternarchorhynchus goeldii | reverse complement strand
ATTTATATTTTATATTCTTTCCTCAATATTTAAGACATTCTTTCATTTTTTTTCTTCCTTTGTTCCCTTTTTTCTTTCTGTGTAAAATTGTAATGTCTGTTCAGGGTACTGATCTGCTACACAGCTTGCTAACCAGTACACTCCATTAGAACTTTCAACATACTGCATAAAACTTCACACCATTTGTGTGGGAGAACTGTGAAGTTTGTGTGGCCACATATGGTAATGCAACCTGTTTTCATGCCACTTACAACTGAGATCAGACCAAAAAAAAAAAAAAAAACTTCTTCAAAATGTTTTCTCATTTAAATAGTCCCCAAACATATTTGTGAACACCTACAAACAAATGCATGATATTTGGCTGTAACTGAATAGCAATACTGTAGGTAAAGGTAATTTTCTACTACTCTTAACAACACCAGGCACTAAGCCTCGCAGAATCAGTAGTAGGTTTAAAGCTTTGTTTCAGTGGGTACTTTCAATCACAGTAAAGCATGCTTCTAGCGCCTAGGCATCTCTAGGGAACCAGGGGCCTTTTGAGTGCACAAGGCCTTTTAAACTCCAAACTCTACACTTTGACCCCTCCAGTCTTCCATCTGTCAGTTGCAGCCTGATCTACCCTCCTCCTGTGCAGGCAGCTGGCCACAGAGAGAAAAGGAATGCGTGTGTTGAGAACAATGTGCTGCAAAGCTAACTGTTGCTTCCCCCATATACCCCCCCCTCCCAGCATCAGAAACACGGTGGAAAGCCATTTGGAGGAAAAAGGCGCCCCTGTCTTGCCTGGCCTGGACATTCTTCCAGAGACGATCACTCTGACCAAGGCTGCTGAGGTCTGGAGACTTGCAGTGGAATTCAAGAGATGACTGTGATTGTCCATCTAAGTGGTTCCAAAGAGCTGCATGAACAAACCAATATTACAAACAATTCAATTGATGCTGAAGGCACATTAATCTTTTTATGTTACTATTCTACAGACCTTCCTTCCCTCTTTATTTTAAATGTCACAGTGCCTGAATATGATTTAATTCCAGATATTTATCTGAAAATTTCACTTAATAGTTTTTAGTAATTAATTTGAATATGTCAATGATCGTATGGGTTTTGTATTGTCAAAGCCACTAGTGGTTCCAGTCAGTCAGTAATGCACGATTCTTTCCATTTTTTTTTCTTTTTAAGATTTTGGTATTACAGGAGATTCAAGTTACTGTAGTTTAGACCCATATCCTTAGCTGAGAATTTAAGTAGTTTATTTGCAATAAACGTTTAATATGACTATACTACAGTTGTCTCACATTCGTGTGTTTTTATTTATTTATATTCTAAATCTTCTAAACATTTGATTCCTTGCTTCAAATAGTGGAAACATCTGCCAACTGAGCTAAACTTCAACCAAGCTTTGGTTTGTGAGTGACTGACACGCCCTTCACCATTCTGCATGCTAAAACCACTCTCTTTTATAGCCTATCAAATCGTCCGAATTCCTAGCGCATCCGAGCACCACCAATCACAACATTTTATGGGTGGAGTTTCTGTGTTTTCGGGTTGCCAAGAGAAGATGTTGCGTTGTATTGTTGGATACAACCGTTTACCTGGTTAAAGTGAAACATCACTGTCAGGAATTTGAAAACCGGGATTAGAAAACGTGAACAAGATTTGCTGTGCAAGCAACGAACGTGATAACGGTAATTAGTTTTAGGTAAGTACTAAATAATGTCAGTGTTTTACGGGATTGCTTTCGGCGTTTTACTGGTTAACTTAGTCAAGCAAGCAGCAAAGAAAGCCATTTCACTGGTGTAGTCTCAGCGCTCCCCGTAACTTGCTAGCACAGCTGCTCAGTTTTTGTTTTCAGTAAGTATTAAACGCATTGTCGCATTGTACTTGAAAGAAGACTCGACTATAAGTCATGTCCAAAATTTGTGGTCAGTTTTGATTAGGCAAACCAGCTAGCTAGCTAATTAGCTAGCGACAATGGTTGCAACACATTTGCCCAGATTGTGTGTGTCTGCTTGGTAAATATGCATTGTAGTTAGACGGCTAGCTACGTTAGTAACGTTACTTGATAACCGGCTGGCTGGCTAGTTGTTTGTCAGCAAGGTAAGTTATATTGCTATCTTTTTGAATTCAACTGACTTGGCCATGCCCTCCCCCTAAAAAAAACGTTTCACAGGATAGGAAACTAATAAGAGTCATTTTACAGATGTTATAGTGAGTTTAGCCTGACTTGTATGACTTGCGAAATGAATGTCCCAGCTGTTCCGCGTTTTGGACCAGGCCAGTTTAAGGAACTATGACGGTTATTGACTAACATTATAAGAAACGTCTAACAGGGTCGACGTTTGGATCCGTGGCCATGGAAATGCAATACCTGGGAATATGGCACTATGCTGTGTAACAGATTTAGCTTGCTAGTGTGCTTTCTGAAGCACTCTACCCATACCAACATAACTCTAATGGTTTTCATGGAGTCCTGCGTTATGCACTGTGTACATCACACATCATTACTGATGATGGTCTTGGCCATTGCTATTTAAGTAAATTGCACTTTTATAAGGGTTAGTTAAGTACACAAGTAGGTATTTTTACCCTCGGTACACTTAGTTCCAGTCAATTAAATGGACATCCTACTCTTATGTAGTTAGTGTTGTATGGTTTACCAATACTCTCTGTCTGCAAACAAATGCTGTAACTGTAAATCATTTTATTTATTTTTTATTTTTTTGGTGTGTCACCGGATGCTCTTCCACTGCATATACATGCTTTATAGTGAAATCCTCTCCCAGTACAGCTGAATTCTACAGAATCACCACTCACTGGAGCAAGCCTGAACACAGCCACTAAACTAACCCCAGCACCAGTTGAATCCTTTGCTTTCGACTCCTCAGTGGCTGCAGTTCAATGCTTCATCACTGAGTTTTCCTGCGTGCTGCTCCGACTGGGGGAGGATGCACACCACTCGCAGTCCCGCATCCATCCAGGCCGGGGTTGCCGGCGAGGCCCTGGACCTGAGTCTGAGCGGATCACAGCTGTCGATGGGCCGCAGACCCAGCAGCACCTCCCCGGGCAAACACTTCTGCCGCTCCATATCCGTGTCGGTGGCCGGCGACGGCCGTGGCAAACGCAACACACTGGTGAGTCGCTGAGGGGCCTGTTGGTTTCCATGCCTCTCTGATTTAAGTGGGTGTGCGTGTGATTTAGTGTAAACGAACTGACTGTTGCTTTTATTGGTTCTGCTGGTGTACTGGGAGTGAATTAGACCAAAATATATCCTGTATCATACATGTCCCATTGTAAATCAGGAAATATACATGCTATTTACACAGTGACTTATACTTTCCTAGAATATCATGTACAAACACACACGTCAAGGAGTAACTAAAGTCTACTGTAGTTAAACATAAGAATTACTGTGTAGTGTACAAGGTTTCCAGAGGACGGCTGATGAAGGGCCTCTGTTCAAAGCATCTCTTTCTGTGGAAACCTTGCATATTATCCTGAAACTACACTATTTCTCTTTAGAGCAAATGTGTTTCTTGCTGTATCATTTTGCATGTAGGGCTAGGGCAGTATGTGTTAAAGGTTTGCTGCTAATCTGGGGTGTTGCTTGGCTTCTGTGTTATGCTTTTACAGGGTGGGGGGAAAAAACCCCAACACCACCGTTTGCATCTCTTTACGTTATGTAATACAGCCAGTCACAGCTCTGCCGTACAGAATATCCCCAGAATATGAACATCAGTAGGTCCTATTAATGGCCATCTGCAGTTAACACACATTCTGTCACTGCAGTTTTTAATGAGTGTATTGATTCCTGTTGCTCACAGAACGACGCTGGCTTTGGGAGTTCCCGTGCCATTAAGAACTTGCGCCGATCCAACAGCACCACGCAGGTGAACCAGCAGGCCAATGTTAGCCTCAGGTACTGAACACATCTCATCTTTCATTTCCATAGTGGATGTTAGCACTGTAAGTTTGTTTTCTCCTGCTTGCTTGCACTCCTTTTAGGTTTAATGTTTTTGAATACAGTCAGCATGTAAGGTTCTGTTAATTGCTTTGCTTCACTGCTACTGTTTATCGCATAGAAAATTCTGGGAAATTCAGGCAAGGAGTAGGGAACTTCAGGAGTAGGGAACTTCAGGAGTAGGGAACTTCAGGAGTAGGGAACTTCAGGAGTAGGGAACTTCAGGAGTAGGCGACACATCAGATGTTTGTCCTTTGCCATCATAGGGGTAGTTTGAGGTCGACCCCTGCTCTTGGCTGCAAGATGATATGGGGGTTGTGTGGCTGGATTTTAGAGGGTTGTAGCGGAGAATGGTAACAGCTGGGGTTTGGAGGTTTTTTTTTTCCCCTTCAGGAGACAATGGCTATTGTGAGCAGGCGTCTGCTGAACGGTAGAGAGCAGACCGGTGGGGGCGGCTTTGTCCTGGGTGGGTGGAGGTGGTGGTGGGGCCGCTGGGGTTTCTGTCAAATGAGCTTGGAGTGAAAGGAGAAGTGTGTGTGTGTGTCTATTGTTGGGCAAGCCTCCCCCCAAGCCTCCTGAGAAGTTTCGGAGCATTTGAATGTAGTATGACCCAGCTCTTTTCCCTCCCAGCCGCCCACACCCCATCCCCCTCATCCCACCCCAACGGGTGACATGAAGGAACGTGCTTTTCAAATTGTTGTCCGGCTTCTTTTCTCTTTTCACTTGGCCAGCTGGCGGAGGGTCTGTCCCCTCTCCATCCCCCAGAAGGCACCCACTCTGAGGCAGGCGTGGAAGGGCCCAACACAGACGCTTAGTGATGGCTTGTCTGAGGCTCTGGGGGCAGCAGCATCTGCCCGCTTCACTCCTGCTACCTCTTCAGTGGCATTTAAATGTGAAAGCCATGTGCCTGCTTGCTCTCCTCCTTTTCCGAAGGCATATGTCTCTTTACATGTCCTTTAAATGATCGCATTCCTAAGCTCAGGCCTAATGCAGCTGTTGTCACAAAGCTGTCATCACCACATAAAAAGTGCTGTGTTTTTATTTATTTATTTATTTATTTATTTTTATAAGTCCTTGTTCATTTGATATGGTTAGCCATGCTCAGGATGTCTGACTGTTTTCAGTGGAATAGAATCCCTCTGTGGGCGAGGCAGTACATGCACCTGTTCCTCCTCCACCAAACTGTCAGTCGCTCCACAGACCATAATCGCTCCAAAAGCTGCTACATCCAAGTCAGCGAACAGAACTTTATTAAACACTGGCTTTATCCAAGTGGACTCTGGTTCACATTTCTTCCCCCCCCCCCCTCTTTTTCTGTTTCTCCACAACTTTTCTTTTTTTTCTGTTCTTCTGCCCTCTGATACTCTTAGTGAGGGGCAAACGGAAGACTTCATGGCTCTGTTTGACAGTAGTACTGATGGCAGGCGAAAGCTAGCGAGCCTCACCAAGGCCTCCCCTGACCGTACCACATGGAACATCCTGGTAAAAACCATTATACACTGCTTTCTCATTTACTGCTAACTGTCTTGATGGTGCAAACTCATTGACAAATATATTTAATTAAACAGCTTTGAACACCCAAATCACATTTATTTTAGTTTCTATTGATGCTTTCTCCGGTGTATTGACCAATAGAAAAAATGAGTAATGTGCATTGTAATGGTACAGTGATGGAATACGTGGAGGATTTTTTTTACTCTTGTAACATTGTGGAAATTTGCAAGAAACTCGCACAACAAGATGCTGATCTGTACTGGATGAGTAAAGATGAGGTTATAATGTTAAGACCGAAAGCCTCAGTAAACGGAAGACCACGCATGTCCTGCCGGTGTGTTTCAGGACGACCAGCCTCGGGTCTTCCCTTTGACCTCCAGTGCCCGTAGCACCTGCAGTGTGGATTCTGCCGCCGGCCAGAAGAAGAGAGATTCTGGCGTCTCTCTGGCTGCAAACTTCACTGCTAACAACAGGTGCAGTAGTGAGGCTAACCCGCTAATGGTGCCCATTTCTACGACGGCTGTGTCACAGTCTTATGGTTTTCCCAGTGACCCTTTTTACATGCCTGTCAATCAAATGCCTGATTGCAGTATGTAAGGTGGAGATTATGGATTCCTATTAAACATTTATGCTGCAAGTGGAATATACAGCAGAAGTGGCAAGTGCTCTCATTATTAGAATTTGGTGTGAGGAATTACCTCTTAAAACAAACAGCTTTGGATGTTTGTATGCAGTGGTGACCACAGTTGGACTAGTATGACTCAGATCGACAGAATGTTGAATAACATCTTTAGGGGCTGCCAATGGACATGGTGATTATCGTTGTATAAAAATGTAAAGAACGCCTGTGTTCACCTCACCCTGCTGTGCTGAATACAAAGTAAACATGTGTGTTATATTTTAGGAGCAATAAAGGTGCAGTGGGCAACTCTGTGACTACCATCCTGCACAACAACCATTCAGAGAAGCCTCTCACACCCAAGAGCTCCAACCAGAAACCCTGCTTCAAGTATTGGATTAATGGACTCAAATTTTAAAGCAGTGCAACAATTTTTTCCCCCAACATGTGGTGCTATATCACATATTGCGCTCCCCCCCCCCCTCTTATTTCATCTGTTCAGTAACATAATCAAGGCAACGGTGCATGATGAGGGTATTCAGGAGGGTGCGTCCCTCACTAAGTCGCAGAAGAACTTCTCCTCAGCTTCGTCTGGCTCCAACAACAACGTGTCCGTCTCGCGAGGCCCCCCAAGCCCGCGGCCTGCCTACAGACGAGAGGTCACTGAGGAGGAGGCCGAGAGGTGAGGGCCACCCACCGCTTCCTTGGTTTTTCACATGGATCGAGTAAAATCAGGCGATTACAAGCAGTCTTGATGTCATTTTGGAGGAAACGTAGTTCTGCAGCAAACATCTAAATGATCTCTAGCGTGTTACCAAATGATCTCTAGCATGTTAGTCTGCTTGTACAATATGTTATAAGATGAGTAGAAAGAAGCTGTTTGCCATAGGAAACACAGCCCCACCCCCTGGTTTTCTATTAGTTAATATTTCCAAAGTTCACAAATTCTCAAATTTAAAGTTTAAAATTATTCACAACCGGAAGCGAATTCCTTTACTGGATTCCTACGTCCAAAACAAAATCCAGTCAGCCACATGTTACTATGTAATGGGAATTTGACACTATTGTTTGTTGCTTACAAACTCTCTCAAACTGATCTAAATCTGTATAGTTTGTGAAACATGCCGTTGGCTGGTGTTCTAGAAATAGTTTATCCTCGATGTGTTAGAAACGTGTATTGTGATCATCAATACACATTTAATGTTATATACAAAAAATTGTGTTATTGTATTACCCAGTCCTCCTCAAAATGATAAGATTCTTTAGACCGTATTTACTGGAGCCTCTCCGTTTCCGAGGGCTGTGGCTGCGCGAGTTAACGACAAGCTCTTCAACTCTGTTAACAGGTTCATCCAGCAAGTCAGCCACGCAGCAGTCATTATCCAGCGCTGGTTCCGTCGGCATGCCAACAGGAGGAGAATCGGCGAGGCCTCCCTCAGGCAGCTGCTCGCTTCCAAAAAGAAGGTGCGGAGTTCCCCGCCCTCGTCTCAGCCCACGCCGCTTTGCTACAGGCACATTGCACAGGGACCTAAAGCAGTTGGCGTTGGCACCAGGCTGTAGAGCTACGTCACCAAGGACCGATTTTGATAAAGAAGTGGCGTTTTAGCATGTAGAGAGTTTCATGGGTTCCCAGATGTCTCTCTTACTCGGTTACAATGACAACAGCATATGGTTGTCTTTCCAAGCTGACCTGCTACAGCACAGAGAAAATGACAGATTCCTGGATTGTCCGTATGACTGACAAGTGTTAAGAGGATTTTCCATTTGGCCCTGGTAGACAATTTGTGGATGACCCTTCTTTTGAACCTTTTATTTAATTATTTTTATCACTGCTCTTTAATCAGTAAAGTTGTGTCCTCCATGACGTTTACACACCTGATAGAATATTAACGTGACTCATGACTTCAGGAAAGGGAGCAGCAGGAAGAAGAAGCGAAGGCCATGGAACCACAGAAGAAAGAGGAGGACAGGAAACGCATTAGAGAAGAAAAGGCTCGTCTGGCCCGACTCGCCGCTGTCCGGGTACGTCTGGGTCCTTCCACTGAGGCTCTTGCTAACGGAGGCCTTACTCCAATAGGAGGGCTTGGTTGGAAAATTACTTATTGTCTTGCTATGATGGTCTTGTTGAATGTGCCATTCCAGTTACTTGCCGGAATGCAAGCCAGCCTTGTTCCAGATGCTGACTGATTTATTACAGCTGCATTCTGGTGTCAGCATGGCTGTAAAATACAAATGTAATTTAGAAATGTATCACACAAATATGTGATTAAGTGTAGCTTACTTATGAATGTGACTTTAAAAAAGCCTTTTTTAGGGATATGGTGAGGATGTGGATTAGGTGTGTGGTTGTAGTTCTGGTTACAGTGCAGTGTTGTATAGTATGGGAGTAAAATTGTGTGTGTGTGTGTGTGTGGGTAACAGGAGCTGCAGCAGAAGCGGGGCCAGCGAGCCGTAGAGGTACAGAAAACACCAGAAGAAGAGCTGGATGCCCTGCAGCATGCTGGGAAGGTGGGGCGTAGAACTCACGCCCAGAGTTTACCTACTTCCCCTACAAAGGCCAAGAACACGGGTACCAGCTCTACAGCTGCAAAACACAGCGTAGTGAAGATGTTGTTGAAATGACTGAATTGAGAACACTGGTTTGAAAACGCCGATTGATACTCTAAATGCTGTCCTCCTCTCCGGGTGCCCGGTAGTGTGTAAATGACTCATCTCTGCATGCACAGATTCCAACATGAATCCGCTAAGCGAGATGGAAGATGGGGCTATCCTGAGGGTAGAGTCGCCGGCAGCATCGGCGCGAAGAGGCTCGCAGTGTTCTCAGGTGAGGCATGGCGGTTCAGATGAGGTAGCACAGGTGGACAGCTTCCCCAGGGTGACAAAACCACAAACCGATGAACTGGCATAATGTGCGCAGGCTTCAGTTTGTGCATTTCAGAAGCGGTCGAGGACAAGAGTGCACTTTAGTGTTCCAGAACCTCTTCAAAAACTAGTCAGCCTCACTGTATACACTTTTCTCCCTTGTTTTCACTGCTATATGTTGCTTGGCAGAAGACTGCATCCAAAGCTTAATCTAAACATGAATTAGAAGCCCGAGCTAGTAATTTATGTTGAGTGAGTTTAGACACGTTTCCTATACAACTTTAATTCAGAGCTGTTTACATGAATATGAAGAGTCTTGTTTTTCAAAAACGAATGTAATAAGAATATGTAAAAGAAAGAGAGACTGCAGCATAAGAAGCCAGTGCTCCCTCTGTAGTCAAGAGGGAACTTAATGAGCATGCTCATGGAAATCGCCTGTTTTGTTCAGGAGATTTTACAGAGGTCCGTAAGTGTGGAGGACCAACGGCAGAGGGCGCCATCAAGCAGGGCTCATTCTAAAACCACCCTTAATGACCTGCTCGACTCCCTCAAGCTCTTGGAGGAGGAGCCAGAAAGCCTGAGGGAGGCCAAGAGTTACAAGAAGGATAAATATGCCTGGATTGATGAGGTGAGTTCACCTGGGTCCATGAGCAGATATGCATAGCTGGCTGGATGGTAGATATGGGCTTAGATGGTAGGAGAGCACTGTTTCAGATTTACTGCTTAGGACATAAAAGAACCTACATGTTCACCCATAAACCCAGTGTTTTTTTCAGGAACCAGTATGATCAGATGCTAGAAATGCATATGAATGTGGTCCAGTCCAGATCTGAATAAGAAATGGCAGGTTCTTGTTTATACTTCAAAGGAATTCTTGCATTCCACACTGGGGAAAATATTCTGAACTTCTGTGTAGCTGTTGTTGTCAAGGTAATGTTGTAATCAATGTGTTAATAATTTCATCTAGGTGTACAACTGCTTTTATGAAAGTTTATTCACAGTAATCATTTAAGATATGAGTAATTGGTTATTGGAAAAAGGAGTAAATCTGTTTCAGATCAGTTGCTACGGGTAACGACGCACATGCTGGCTGTGCTGGGTGACCACTGCTCAGTTCCAACCTGCCGTTTTCTCTCTCGCCCCCAGGGTGGCGCCTCCACCTCCCTCACCACGGATAATGTGGAGAGGCATGGGCAGCTGAGCCAGACCCCTGCCCTGCCAGACGGTGGCGCTCTGCTGTCTGAAGCCAAGTTGCAGAGCATCATGAGCTTCTTGGATGAGATGGAGAAGTCGGAGCAGGAGAGGCCACGTTCTGTGACCTCCGGGTCACACCGAGAGGTACCGCTGCCACACACACACTGGCTCAGCATGGCTTTGCTTGCTGTATCTTAAATTTGTAGATAGAGCAGCATTTTTATCCATTTAAATGTTAGTTTTATTTCTAAAATAGTTGTTTGTGTGTGTGTTTTGAAGGCACTGCTTTCTGAGGAGGAACTAGCTGGAGTTGAACAGGCTTCAGCAACTGCTGCTGAGGTCACCGGCTCAATGATGAGACTTAAACTGGAGCTGGAGGAGAAAAGACGCACAGTCAGCATGCTACAGACCGCTCTGGTACACACACACACACGCGCGTGGTACACACAAGCAATCACAAACCCACACACGCTAATCACTGCTCTAGCAACATTACACACAGGAGAACGCTACAGAGAACACTGCCAACATTACCAGAGTAGTTGGTATAGTAGTTAAATTGACAAACACACAACCATCCACTGTCACATGCACAACGTTCCTCATACAAACACAGTGTTGGCACACGTGTCTCGCCCAGTCCCCTGCTGACGGGCAGACCCTTGTCTGACCTGCAGGCTCAGCAGAGAGAGCTCACCCTCCGCCACGTGAAGGAGACTGAGAAGGAGCTTAGTCACACCTTCCAGCTGCAGAAACAGCAGTACGAGGCCACCATCCAAAGACACCTGGCTTTCATAGACCAGGTACCCACACTCCCACCTTCGTCACAGCTGTCGACCAGCAGATGTCTGTGTGCCCACACACACACACACAGGTCTTCCTGGTTTTCAAATACCAGATGAAAGAACAAAGCCCACATTGTTTGATGTAAGTGTGCAGAGTTTTATTAAGCGATCTGTAATTGTATTGTGTATAGTGGTTTAACTGCCTCATTTTTGAGCCCAATTTCTGTGAAAAATTGTTTTTGATGATTAGGGCTGGACATGGTTTTATTTGTGTCTGTAACTGGCTTTGACGTTTTTGAAATCCATGCCGGTGGAAGTTTGCAGTGCATTTGTGGTGTGTGTCTCCTGCTTGCAGCTGATCGATGATAAGAAGGCCCTGAGCGAGCGCTGTGAGGGCGTCGTGGCTGAGCTCAAACAGGTGGACCAGAAATACACCAAGAAGATCAACCAGATGCAGGAGCAGCATGAGCTGGTACGTACACCCTGCACGGTGTCCTCCTACGGCCTGCTGTTACTGGCAAGACACACCAGCTCTGCCGCACTAGGTTTTGCCTCCGAAACGCTGCATGCATTAGCTTTGTTTTGCCACAAGGGGGCATGCTTGCTTCCTTGCCTGCCTGCTTTGCATGTAAGCCACCAGGACACGAGGCTCAGACCTTAACAAGTCTCTACAGGCTGATTTTGCTCATTTAACTTCACAGTAGATCCTTTCCTTACTCGTTTCCATTTTCTTTATTTTCTGTCTATATTTTATATTCTTTTTCTTCGTTTGTGTGGTCACTGTATAGAAATGCCCATTAACCACCGATGGTTGTTTCCCTTACACTGAATCTCTGTGTGTGTGCTAAAGTGCATGCGCTTCCTTGCAGTGTTCATTTGGCTTTCTTTAACTGTGTCTTCTCTCTCCTCCTCTCTCCTTCTCTGTCCTTCTCTTTGTGTATTTTGTTTGTTCTCTTTTTCTGTCTATTCTTCTGGCTGTAGGTGTGGCAAATTCTGGGTCCCTTGTGTGAGGTAATGCTTGTTTTTCCTTCGCTAACTCGCACTTTCTCACATTGTCTCAAATATCCCAAATGTGCGTTAGCTCAGTTAGCAGAGTCACAAGCTTTTCAGTCCTGTAATCACCAAGTTAGTTTTACAATGTGTATATCCTGCCTTGTTCTGTGTTGCCATGGTCACCCTTCTGACAGTACGGTTGTGGGATTCGTTTTCCTACTGAACAATGGAAAAGCCACAGCTCATTTCACTATCTGCTTCTGTGAGGAGCCTCTTAGAAAAGCTAAATATACGATATGAGACAGCAGTGCGGGTTTGTAGAACGAAACTGACGCAGGACTCGACCTTGTGCTGGATCACACTGTTAGTAACACAGGTGGGAACGTGGGCCCAAATGTGTCCCGTTTTCTATGTCTGTCAACTTTCTGGTGAATGCCATCTAATGAATTTGTAGTCATTCATTACTTAAGCATCTCTTGCAACTAAACTTTCTGGCTTTGACACACACACACACACACACACACACACACACAGTGACAGTTCTGTAGTAGTAACCTGACTGTGCCACTGCCAATGTATATTACAAGCTCCACATGAGCAGAGTTAACAAGCAGACACTTGCTTCTCAAATCCAATCATGGTATCTTTCTGAAATCCTGTGCTTAAAATAAATGCACCCAGTGAACGATGCATGCAGCGTCTGACCTTTATCGGCCTATCGCCGAGCCCAGTATCCATGGAGAGGCGTTTTCTCACAGAGGTATTCTGTTTCACTCTCTCCCTTCCTCTCCTTTCTCTCTAACCACCAGGAGATTAAGAAGCTGAAAGAGCTGATGAGTGCCACGGAAAAGATCCGCAGAGAGAAATGGATCGACGAGAAGACCAAGAAGATCAAGGAGATCACTGTCAAAGGTGAGCTATCAACAAAGAGGGCCATCTGCACCCAGACACAGAGCCTCTTCAGGCCCCTTCTCCCAGTCACAGCTCAGTGGAGATGGAAGCCCCAGACAGCACACACACACACACACACACACACACACGCACACGCAGACCCGCACATCACAGATTGCAGGCTCCCGATTCGTGCAGTTTAGCCAGCGTGTGTTATGTCACACATAAGTGGGTAGGTAGCAGTTTCGTCTAAGCTTGGCTGTGTTCCAACATTGCGTGCCGTAGCAAAAAAAACCAAAAAAAAACGCTGATCATGATCTCGTGTTTCGTGGAGGAAGCAAAGTGTTATCCTTCACCATCCCACACTGGACCCCCTGCATGCAGCTAGAGGACATCAGCATCTGAGAACAGGCAGAATTGATGTAGTGAGTGAGGGGTGAAAAGTGGTAGTGTTCCCAGCTTTCTTCTGGTGTTAATGGGTTTTAGAATGGTCATGACATGGCCAGAAACCAGCATGAATGTGGACGCATCTGGGTGTGGAGATATGGACATAAACACAAACAACTGAACAGTACTGAACTCATGGTGACTGAAGAGTGTAATTCTGTGCAATTACCACACCAAGATGTATGTTCTCTGTTGGCTTTTAAGCCTTTTAAACCCATAATGGGCTTGTCGATTACTGTTATTGTACTGTTTATAGTCTCACCTTTCCATACACTTGGTTCCATATCCAGATGTACGTGTCTACATCCAGTTTACCTTTATCCAATAGCTGCATAAATATGAATCGAATGTTCTACTTTCATTTATATTTTCACACGGTGAGCTTTGATATGCCATGCAAGATGTTAAACACAAAATTCTACTAATTCTTCTAATAAAACCTACTGACATATTTGCCTGACGTTTACAGCAAACAGTGCGAGGGTAGCAGACTTTCTCATTCATGAATGTGGATTATGGCGTGTTTGGAGTGCATAGCATTTTGTCCTCATTTGCTTATGACGTTAGCATTTCATAATGGAACATTTGTTCTACAAACAATACAGCTTGAACCTACCCATACGGTAAATGTCCTGGTGAGAACCTGGTTGTCAGAAAAGCAAATCATCAACAGAATTGCACAAATCCATTTAGTTGATAAATTTGGCAAACTTCTGCACACGTCCATTTAATTGATCTGTTTGTTTATGACATTTTTTTTGTCTACTTGGAGTGAGTATGATGGTAAATGTAGTAATGGGAGTACATGAAGAGCATGGTCGGAATACCATGAACCTTTGCTGTAAGAAATGCAAAACCGCAAAACTTTTGACACTTTTTTTCAAAATACAGACAGATACTGACTGAAGAGAGATTCGTTTTGGCTAATCTCTGCCATGATTTTGAAGAAGTACTTCATGCAGCTGACAGTTTTCAGTGTACCACTTGTCTCACGACTAGGGTTAGTCATCTGTCTCATGCCGTGGGCCACATTTCCATGTTGATTTTGACTTTTTTCACCTTGGGTACAGGTGAAATTAGTGCAGCGGTAAGTAGACGTTGGTGCCCTAATTATCATAATGGTAACTTTTATGAATAGGAATTAAATTGGCAATTAAATACTGTGTCACATGTCAAATTTCCTGATTCTGGCCCAGTGGACCCAGTATTTCCTCCAGGGTGTTCACAAACATTTTTTGTGATTTTAGATCACATGAATGCTTTGTTTACTCATAGAGAGCTCTCAGTTAATCTGTCAGAATTGTGTTGGATTCAGTGTAAACAGTTAGATTGATGTCCTCTCTTGGTAGTTTTTGTTTTTGAGTGTAGCTCTTTCTGAAATCACTCTTTAGTTTGTCAATCAGATTGTGTGTGTGTGTGTGTGAGAGTGAGATCTTATTAGCTATGGAAAGCATTTCTGCTCTAATGCTCCTGTGAGTGTGATAAGGAACACTACCTTAAATACTGGCACGTTTATCTTCAAAAGATAATTGCCTTACATACATAGAAAATGTAGAAAATGAATTTTTTTACCTTTTAATAAAGAGGTCATGACTTGCACCCCCCCGATATAGTGAGTGTATAGCAAATTGCCTTTTGTCCCCTTAATTTAATTAGGTGTGTGTGTGTGCGTGTGTGCACAGTCAAAGCCCGATCCGTACCTCGAATACCTTGAACATCAAGTACTGCTCACCTCGAAGCACCACGCTTCAAGTTCAATGTTAGACAAGCTTCTATGCTATTCTCTGTCCTGATTTTAAGATAGTGGAATGAACTTCCACAGCAGAATCCCTCGCAATCTTCAAATGCAGAATTCCTTGAAATCTTCAGGACTCATCTATTTGTAAAGTATCTCAATGACCATTGATGCACACTTTTATTTTTCCACCAATGCTGAGTAACTCAAATGCAAGTATTTATTTGTTATTCTTTGTTACTGTATTTATCATTGTTTAAAAGAACTTGCACTAGGACCAGTGCGATTCTTGTATTTTAGCAGTGTTCTATTGAACTCTATCCTACTTACTGGCTAGGATGCATTCTGTGAGTCAATAACGAAGCACTTTTTGTAACTGGCTCTGCATAAGAGCATCTGCTAAATGCCTTGAATGTAAATGCGTGCCTGTGTGCTCAGGCCTGGAGCCGGAGATCCAGAAGCTCATCTCCAAGCACAAGCAAGAGCTGAAGAAGCTGCGCGTGCTGCACGAGGCCGAGCTCCTGCAGGCAGACGAGAGGGCGTCTCAGCGCTACGTCCGCCAGGCCGAGGAGCTCCGCCAACAGCTGGAGAGGGAGAGAGACGAGCAGTGCCAGAGGGAGAGGGAGCTCGCCAAGCAGAGGTACGCGTGAGCATGCGGCTGCGTCGGCGAAAGAAACGACGGTCCAGAAAGCAGATAGCCCACGTGAACCGGCACGTGAAGGTCCTTAAGAGACCCGTCCACACGCACGTACAGGGCTGACCGGAGTGAAAAGGCCCCGTTTAACATGGCCTGGCGTTGTACGCTCCACGTAGCTGGTTAAGAAAGCTAGAGGCATGATCGGTACAAGCGGTTCGTCCTCACTTGTGTGCAGCTCTTTCAGCTGTGTGCACACGCGTGTGTGTGTGTGTGTGTGTGTGTGTGTGTAGTCATCGCTTGGCTGCCTCATACTATTTGTCTACAGCTGTTAGGTGTGTATACTTGCATGTGTTTACAGACACACACATTCCCTCTCTCTCTCTCTCTCTCACTTACATACACACAAGCTTTCCTGTAACAATCTAAAAGGTGTGTGTGTGTGTGTGTGTGTGTGTGTTAGGTTTGAAAAGCAGCTGCAGGAAGAAGAGAACTCTCTGCAACAACAGAGGCGGCGTCTGTATAAAGACGTGGCTGAAGAGAAAGAACGTCTTGCTCAGCTAGCGGCCAGGTCAGGGGTTAAAGGTCACCCAGGCTTAAGAGAGCATTCAAACTCTACAATAAAACGATCGGTTTAACTGGATGTTCATCCGTCGATCCACTGCAGACATACTCGAGCATAATCCCTCCTAAGAATGAACGGTTCTGTCTTCCAGGCAGCGTGCAGAGCTGGAGGAGTTAAAGACTCAACTGGAGACCAACAGCTCTCTGGCCAGCCGCACCCTGAGGGAGGAGATGGAGAAGAGCCGCGAGGAGCAGGAGAGGCGCCATCAGGTACGGAATGGGAGGTGGGGCGGAGCACAGCGAGGAGAGGCAGGGGACATCCAGAACCCTCCCCTGAATATAGTACTGCTCTCTTACTCATCTCCTGCTATCAAGAGAGCCAAACAGCTTCAGTACTCTTCAATACTCACACTTTTATATTGCTAAAATTTTACATAGGAAAAGCAGTATATGTATATTGTGAAAATGATTTTAAAGAGCAGCAGAGCTCAGAGGGGATATCACATCTTTCCCTTTCCTGCCATCACCTTTATATAGATATGTAATCCTGTGGTGGGCGTGTGAGTGAGTGTGAGTGTGTGTCTCTCTGTCTGTTTCTGTTTATATAGATATGTAATCCTCTGGTGGGCGTGTGAGTGTGTCTCTCTCTCTCTCTCTCTCTCTCTCTGTCTGTCTGTCTGTGTTTATATAGATATGTAATCCTCTGGTGGGCGTGTGTGTCTGTGTTTTTAGGTTGAAATTAAAGCCTTGCAGGAACGCCTGGAGATTGAGAAACAGACATGGGAGGAAAATTACATTAAGAAAGAGGTGTGTGTGTCTCTGTGTGTGTGTGTGTGTGTGTGTGTGTGTGTGTATACATACATGTATGTGTGTGTGTGTGTGTGTGTGTGTGTATACATACATGTATGTGTGTGTGTGTGTATGTATGTATGTGTGTGTGTGTGTGTGTGTGTGTGT
>JAOXYF010000012.1:13217249-13228089 GCA_028565775.1 Sternarchorhynchus goeldii | reverse complement strand
ATATATAATCATCATAGCATTAATATCTTAAATGAGAGAGAGAGTATTCAGTTTAATACTTGCAGCATCATTACTGATCTTTGTTTTACGATGCTTTTGGGAAATCTCTGCCCAGATCCCTGTGGTATATGTTATACATTTTATGCCCATTTCCAGTGTGCTGCGAAACTGCATTCAATAACATCCTACTGTGACTGGAAGTCTGATTTTGAGAATACCACTCCCATTAATACATTAAGGGCGTACGTTTTCTGGTCTAGATAATTGTGCACAAATCATATTGTACTAACTGGCAGCCTTAATTGTTCAGTTGCTCTGAAAGCTTTCGATTGTCCCACTCTGTAACGTGGGACATGCCTTTGAGCAATCAAGATGGATGGAAGAAGAAATACTTGTTGAGGTCAACTGAAATCATTTTTAAGTGTGGATGCCTCAAGCAAGCCAGATTTTCCAACTGACTGAAGAAATCTGAAGTCTTACTGGAAGTACCTTGTCTATTTGATGGGCTTTTTCTAACTTATGCCAAAATAAAACCTATTTAGCTGGACTTGTCAGCAAATATGAACTCACACTACTCAAATATGAACTCACACTACTCAAATATAAACTCACACTACTCAAACAAAGGAAGAGAACGTCTATGTCTTGAAGCCAAAATACAGTCAAGATAATTAAAACAAAATAAATGATAGAAGTTCTCTCAACAAGCTCATATAATGGGCTGAGATGATTCTACAGTGAAATCATTCATATCTACAGTTTCATTAACAAGATTAATTACTGTCTATCTCTACTCTGTGCCATGTTCATCAACTTGTGCTCACTGCTATAAATGAAATTAAATCACATCTTCTTGAACAAAATAAAACATGCACACTATTACAAGAAAATGAGAGAACCCTAATCCTTGTATCTCAGAGGAATAAATAAAGAAGTTATTATGAGTTATACATTATCGCCTCAAAACAAGTTTAATTTTATCCATGTCCCCTCCCAGGCTTGGTAGTTTGCTAAATCATTTGCCTCTTTCGAAGTGTGGTACACCCCATGAAGCATACTCAATATATTTAGGCTTTCTTGCAGAAAGCGACGTTTCCTAAAATAAATGTCCTCAGTTAGTCATCATAATGATGAAGGTAAATACCAATTAACTAGGTCAGCACAGATTTACATTTGAGTGTTCACATTTTAGTGACAAAGAAACACTGTACTAAGTCATCTGCCATTTTCAGACTTATTTGATTTAACTGCTTTAAGTACTGTTTTATAGTTTGCTGAGTAAAAAAACAGTATTCCCTGCACCTGAGAAGTAATTTACCATAGTGGCTTGGTTCTTAACCCCAATTTTAACCCCCAACTTTATATTTTAATTCTACTCTATATAATCCTTTGTTTAAGAGGAACTTTGCAAGTGGTACGATGAGAGAGTAAAGACGTAACAAAATTCTCTCAACAAAAACTGAACCCATGTCCACTGACACTGAGTTCTACATGCTGTGGTGTTTGTTTCCGTTAAACACTATCTGAACTCTGTGTAGAAAGTGATACATTTAGCCGAGAGACTAGATTACTTTTTGAACATATAAATAGTTTGCGGAACATATAAATAGTTTTTGGAATTGCTGCTTGTTCTAAATGGTTTCATGACAGTGATTAATTTAATCCAGCGCTCACTGGGAGTAAAACTGGGGTATGGATGGCTTGACGTAATGTGTCTGGATTATGTATGTTAAGAAAGTAGAAAGCTTTCTTCTGAATTATATATATATTTGAATATATGAATTATATAAAGATGTTAGAGAGACATGCTATGCACACACTGCTATTCTATAAAAGAAAAGATGTTTCCTTGAGGTCCCTTTTGTCTGAGCCTTGGAAACCCTTTGTAAGAAACTCATCCTTTCAGTTTGTTATAGAGTTACCAAGAGAGTTGCCGTATTTAATTGTGATCGACTAATTATTTGGTGTTAGTATTATTCCTAGGTACCTGCTGCTTGCTGGATACTTACCCTGACTGTAGACAATCGTAATGTGAGCTAGACTGATTCATGAATATAATGCAGATTACATTCGTTTACTTCACATAATGTTCTTAGCCTAGGGTTAAACTGTGATGAGCTTGCCCAGTCACATACCATTAAAACTCATTTTTGTTAGATACGTTTGTACTGTAGATTATTATTTTGGAGCATACAGTATTAAAAGCATCTTTACATAAATCATCTGTACAGAGAATTCAAGTCTAGATCCCTATCAAACAAACAAAGATGACAAGGGAATACTCTCTGAGAGAAAGAGGAAGAAACCTAGAGAGGAACCACAGCTCAGAAGGAGAAAGCATCTTCATCTAGGTCAGACCTGATGGAAAACTAACGACATAACAAGTGAAGTGGCTTTCAAGTGAAATGTCCTACAAATCCTATAATTGTTCTAGATGACCACAAGTCATCTAGAACAATTATAGATCATTGAACTTTGTTCCAAGGTTCTGGATTTCTTCTGAAACCATCTAACCCATACCTATCAACTAACTGACACAGCACCCAACTCCAATCCTTCACCTTGCAGGTCACAATATTGCCTTTTTAGGCTGAGCCATACACCTGTAGACAACGCCCCCTTACAAATGATGGTAATGTGCAGAATATGTTGGAAAACATCTCAGACTACATTCCTTATTTTAGGTGCAAGTCAAATGATAGGGTTACCTTGCTGATTATTTTTGGTCTAGATTTAAGATGAATCTTGGTCTCATCTACCAGTCCTTAGTGAGTTGCACAAGAGGGTGAGCAGATCTTAGTTGGGATCAGTTATACACAAACATTACACCTACCAAGACATCAAACTGAGGGCAACTTAGGCACAGATGCTGACCCAGGTACAAAGACTCAATAACAGCTAAAAAAGGGGGAACAAAAAGGGTTCACACAGTGATGGCTTCCATGTTTTCCTTTGTTTTGGTTTAGCTTCCTGCTTCCACCCCTTATCTTATGAATGTTCTCTTGGTTCCTGATCATTTCGCTGTTCCTCATTTTTCTGTCTATCTGCCCTGTATTTTTCCCCCAGTTCTTTTGTTGATCTTCATACTCATATCAGGGTTTTGCTCAGTCTGTCTGCTTCATGCCTTTTGTCTTGTGGTGTTGTTTTGTTTCTAGTGAGTTTTCTCTGTACACTTTTTGCGTTACTTTCCCTTCGTTATGTCTGCAGGGTGTTGTTACATTGGACTTTGTCTTTGATGTCTTTGGATTTGCCTGCAATAAAAACTATGCACTCACGTCCTGCCTTTCCTGCTCTGCTGCTGCAGGTAGATGTAAAATGGGCTCACAGGGAAGTGAATATGAGAGGCTTAAAACAGCAGCATGACTTGTTCTGAAAACAAAGATATGGCCATAAAAAGCAAACAGCAAAATAAATGACAGTAGAACTTGAATAAATATGTCAGTGCTCTCGAGAGCAGGGCACTGCTGACAACATATCTTTGACAGTGTACTGATTAAGCTTGCGTACACTCACACTGCATATATACATACATACACAGACGATGTCAGTGTATTATTAGAGCTCAGGGGACTAAGAGGTTAAGGGGGTGTAGGTTTTCTTCCCGAACCTGTGCTTTTCCTTCTAATGCATGTGGAATCATGGGAACTAATCTGTCATTTTGGATTCAGAATGAATGAGGGTCACTTTCATTTCGGTTTTAGCTTGAGCAGCCACCTGCATCCATTTAAATGCAGAGAGAATGAAAGAGAGATTGTGTGAAAACGAGAGGTTGCAAGGGGAAGCACACGAGAAGAACAGCGGTGTGGAGGGAAAATACAGAAAAAAAAAGAGACAGAGAAAGAGTGAGAGCACACTGTGCACCCTGTGCTCGCTACCTTCACAGCGTTGCCACGACAACGCAGACAGAGTGATTATGAATCAGAATGGTTAACATTATGACTCTGAACCTTCATGGTTGAATTACATGTCACACAGAGGACACTCAGCAAACCAATTGTGAGTCAATAAAATATTCTCTGATCATCTTTGTAGATGTACAGCTCGATATAGATAGTATATCATGTGTTTGTGGGAAGAGCAGGCATTTTGAACCTAAGTGCTCTGGTTTGCCTCAGTACTGCCTGGGTGAGAATATTTCTTTCATCAGTTGCATTTCTCAGTTTATTATTCCCTTTGCTTCCTTCAAACACCAGAGTTGATTGGGGATGGGGAGGCAGGGGGTGGTAAAATTATTCTTATGGACTGTGGATGATAGGGATCTATCAGTGCATTTGGTACATTTTTTCCATTGGGTCTTAATGTGATATCTTGTCATGGGGCCCACAGTTCTTGGTTATGGCCCTGCCTTCATAGATACACCTAAACAGGGTTCAGGTCAGTCAAGTGATGAAGTGTAGCAAGCAGTTTGAGACGTGTAAAAACTGCAGCATGTCATCAAGGTCTGATGTCTAGATGTCTAGTTGTTTAGCTTCACAGTATATAGCATTTTAAATATACTGGAATATAATGATGTAGTGTTAACATTTGTCTAAACTACCAGCCCGGTTTTAGTATTGTTATAGATTAGTTTAGATTCACACTGCAGCAGAGAAAAACTGGGACCTTATTTCATTTGCTGTTTACCTTGTTAGATTCGGGAGCAAGTTGTAACTTCAGGAGTTGAATACAATAAACAAGCATGAAGCTAAATGGAGCGAGTTAAATACCATTAAATACCATTAAATACCATACCATCCAAACCAGAGTGAAACCAAAGACACAAGACTCCCCTAACTGTCATCAAGCGCCCAACTTCCAGCTACCTACAGTGTGCACTAATTAAAGAAATGTAAATGTGCAAAAGTACTTACAATTAAGCACAACAATTAAAAATGAACAATGCACAGTACACGTTCCAAGACAGGTAAAGGCATCCGGTGTACTTACAGCAATCCAGTGACACAAATATCAAGCAGGATGATTCAACTCGAAGCAAAACAGCAGTCTGTAGGCCAAAGCATTCTGCACATGTTTGGCGGATGGGATTTAACTTCTTAGATACAAGAGGTGCAAACAACCAATCAGGAACAGCACACTGGATAACTGATGATTAAATACACCTGGGCTAGACACATTGATACCACGACACAGATCAGTAAAATAATAACAGTTGGCATTGCAACAATATTAAAATGCGAAATAAACAAATAAATAAACGAATAAAAGCAGCATTGCCGAAAACATCCTAATCACCCCTCACAATAAGTGTACTTTGACTATAAAGAATGAGTGCTGTATAGACCATCAGAGAATACAGTGAGGCGGTGGTGGGAGGTAGTCCTGGCACTGAGAGACTACTACAATCTTAAGATGTACCTTTTATATGATTTGCTGTAGTGGCTTTTGTTTCATCTTTAAACAAGCGTTCTTATAGGCCACAGAAGCTGCTAAAATGCACAAAAACCTTTCATATCACACTCACACACTTGGCAAAATATACACAACGTATTATATAATTGAATTATAACACTAGGCCTGGTTTATATGCATCTGGTTTATAATGTGAGTGCACCAATGCACCATGTCATTGTGCACCAGCTCAACACTCAATCATATTCTATGGGAGGTGCATCTATTTAGCATGCATTTAGCATTAAACATGTGAAATTGTCATCACGTCTGGGCACATACACTGCGCATGAGATTAAAGTTAATGTGAAGATCAATATTCCACGCATCATGTACGTCCTAGCAGACATGTGGGCGCATGAAGTGTTAGCGTCATTCCCAACTTAAGACTATTTTCCAGTACTCTTTTCTGGCGCATCCCCTCCCCCACCAGATTCCAGCGCAGCGTTGAGCGAAACGGAACCAGAATACACTCTGGGACCCTGGAGTAGCAGCGAGCAAGATGGCGCTTTGTTTCAGCACTGGACAGCTCCCGCCAAATTCATGGTGAAACTCGTTACAACCAGGTACAGTCATATAACACATAAGCATTGGACAGTCTCGCGTTTGAACATGTTTTCTGCTGTTCGTGTATCTGGCATTCGAAGGAATGGTCCATCGGACTTGCGCGTCGTTTGGTGCAGCGAATAAAGAGGACAGATATTCGCGTACATGTACCACAGGCAACCACGCTACTAGCTGGTGCCACCGCAACGACAGTCCAGCCTCCCCTGGAATGAATGGTGGAATATTGGAAGAAAAAGTCAACGGCTGGCGTTGACTACGATTAAGATGACGTTGGAACTGGTGGATTTACCCGACCATATCTGTTTCATCATCTGTTTTCTAGCCTTATAAAATGTGGGCGAATGCAGAGGTGACAAGAGCCGTTTTGCAGGCGAGAAAATAACACTCTGTAAGAGACAATACTAATATATCCGTCAAACATCTGTTGTACGTTTTAATGCAAAGCCTACGAGTATCTTCAGGTTTAAAAGAATGTCCGCTGCACTAGTGCTGATGATCATGTCTGCGTCGTATTTCAACCCCAGCTTCGCACTGAGCTCACATTTTGATTCAGGTGAGTTAGTTTATTTATTTATTTATTTATTAACGCCTGTAAGGTTCAGCTTCATTTCCCCCCAATAAAAATACAACACATGCCGAACATTCAGCTCGGTTGTATAACACTTGGCCTTTTTGATTAAACCGTGTTTTTCGCATATCTGCATATGTACAAAACCTACTTGTTCCGCGCGAATGCGATTTACGAGAAGCTAACTCTTTTCAGTTGCAGGCATTTACATGGTTGCTGTTTGCATCTGGGACGTTATCCTTTTCAGAACGTTTTCTGTCCGTAGTCTGTCCCTTTCGGCGTTTAATCCACTTCTGCATGTTTTAATTGTCTGTTTTAGAGCGAACAGGAGAAAAAAAACGTAAAACTATCACAGACAATCAAGGATTTAAATATTTGTTTCATGCATACATCTACTACATTCCCTGGGCATAGCAATTCGAGCATATATCGTTCTGCGTCTCCAGCGATACGTGGGTGGGGGTTGAGGGGTGAGATTAGTGTCTTGGTGGCTTGGTATGTATGGTCATCTGTAATTATATAAAGCCCTTTAGCCTCTGGGGTGGTGTGAGTAAAAGATAATTAATTAAGTGTAGACGGTAATGACTAGCACATGACGAATACTAAAACCTTAGCTGTGTGGAATATGTAGCTGAGCGATCAGTGGTGTTGTGTTACACCACAATATTTAAAAAATAATTGCATATGCTTTTAACAAGTAATTTCCCAATTCCTAAAAGTTAGGAACTGAAAGATCATTGATTTGAAATCATGATTATCCCCTGAAAACCATTCTTAGTCTAGGACTATCTATACCCCTTACCTATATCAGGGAGTCACATTTCATCTGGTTACCAATGGTGACTAATCGTCTCTGACCTGTCACTGCACAACTCTGCACCTGATTCGTCTATAAGTGGTTCCTATAGTGACCAAGTGGTCTTTGCAAGCCTTGACTGAAGATCACCTCATGATCAACGGCAGCAGTGCTGTGCACGTTTGCCACAGTCACTGTGTGCTTCTGCATAGCGTCGGCCCATTACATCCCACAGCCACTTAGACCTCACTGTTTAAACCGCTGTTTCTGGCCCCCCTTTGCAGGGAACGTAAGCAGACAGTGAATGATTTTAGTCTGTGCCCCTGCAGACATGACATTCTTATGACATTCTGTGTCAAATGGATCGGGGTGAACCAGTGGTCCTTTTTCTCTCAGGCCCTCCTGCTGTTCCAGCTATGATCTTATCAGAGTTCAGGGCAAATCCCACAGGCTCACTGTGACACTGCTTATAATTGGGTTGACTGACAGTTAGGATGAGGTTCAGGTCAGAGGGAGGAGACAGGAAGAGACAGGCCATGGCCACAGGGCCTTACTGGTTTCTAGGAGGAGTGGCACAGTTTCTTTTAACAGTCTCGCTTTTACATTTATTTAGGACGGGGACCACATCTCCCTGCTTAATTCATTGGTGACAGGCTAGTTATCCTTTGATTTCATCCTTAGTGTTTGTTTTTGAGATGCAATACTTGACATTTGGATAAAGCCAGTGATCTTAGTAGCAAAAGAATCTATGACATCATAATCAATCACTTAAACATCACATATGCAGGCAAATTATTGCTTTTTTGTTGTCCTTGGTATAGCCATTGTTAATGTCTTGCTTGTAATTGCAATGTGGAATGATAGGGAGGTGGACACAAATGCTGAGAAGAGCGGAGAAAACCAAAACAGGGCTGGAATAGAGTGAGTTGCCAGGGAGACCGTTATGCTAAGGGAGATGAAAGCATGAAAGTAATCTGGGCCACTGTGCTGGGGGATAGGGGTGTAATCTGGGCCACTGTGCAGGAGGAAAGGGGTGTAATCTGGGCTACTGTGCTGGAGGTTAGGGGTGTAATCTGGGCCACTGTGCTGGAGGTTAGGGGGGTAATCTTGGCCACTGTGCTGGAGGTTAGGGGTGTAATCTGGGCCACTGTGCTGGAGGTTAGGGGTGTAATCTGGGCCACTGTGCTGGACGTCAGGGGTGTAATCTGGGCCACTGTGCTGGACGTCAGGGGTGTAATCTGGGCCACTGTGCTAGGGGTTAGGGATGTAATCTGGGCCACTGTGCTAGGGATAGGGTGGCGGAACACAGGGGATCAGCATCTCCACAGTAGTTTCATCAGAAAAGCATCTGGTCATAATGGCAGTGCTCAGAGGGAGGACTGTGAACCCCTCTTTCAGGATGTGTATGAGTTTGGCTTTAGTTTAGAAGCACGACTGGTTCTGCTCAGCCATGACATGCCCCTGCTTGGGCTGTTTAGAGCATGAGAGTCTCTTCTGACTCAAAGCTAGACAGCACAGAAAATGAACAGAAAATGAGTCAGATGCATACCAGCCAGTCTTAATGGTCTGTAAAATTAGAGGCATTTTCAGAATAGCCAACCAGCCAGCAGAATCTAAACCAATGGAAATGGTCTAGTAATACAGTTAAATTTAGAATCTTCTGCAAACAGCCACTTATACATGGCATTGGTTCTTTGATTATTTTGATTTAATAAAAGATGGGAAAAGTGTCATTTTAGGAGGATATTGGGAGGAATTTAAAATGTGTTCAAGTGACTGTGTTTCAGTGTGTGTATGAGAGAGAGAAAGAGAGGGAGAGAGACAGGAACAGAGATATTGTGATTACAGAGAGAGAGCAAGGCAGAGAGAGAGAAAGGAAAGAGGTGGTTGGGTATGTATCAGTGTGTGAGTGTGTGCGTGAGAGAGAGAAAGTGAGTCAGAGATATTGTGATTACAGAGTAAGAGAGAGCAAGGCATAGAGAGGAAAAGAGAGAGAGAGAGAGAAAATATTACGTATTGTTCTTCTAGGAGAAAGTGGACAGCTGAAGATAATGCTCATGACATCACTGTGCAGCAGAAAGGGCTGATGGGTACTTACCAACAGACTTGGCAATCATCCCGTCTCAGATTCCTTTCTGGCTATTTACTCAGACAGCCATCGCTGTAAGCCTTCTTGGACCTGTGAGCTTAAACTGGAGTGGAACTTAAGCTATTCCTGCAATCAACACATCATTTATTTGGCTCACTCTTGGGATATAATGATTTGAAGATTCGCATCACTCAGTTGTATCACCTGCTTCTGGATACAGTGTTGCATTGACCTTGGATCAGAGAGTTGGGTAAGAGAAGAGTGTCCTCTTCAGCAGAGAACCAACTGTTCTGAGACCTTATTCAGAAACGGAGAGCCACTACATTATGTATAGAAGACATATCAGGCCAAGGTAAAAGGAAAGTGAAGAGCAGTCCTGCTAGAATTGGAACAGGGTATACTGCTGGGAAGTGCTAATGGATAGGGCTGATCTGGGAACTGTGAGGCAGTTGAAAAGGCAGTGGTGTGTGGGTTTAGACTAGCATAAGAACTGTGTATTTGTATGTGTATGAGGTAAAAGGGAAGAGACAGAGTGCTGGCTTAAATGTAAACAAGGTAGATCGTGTTGCAGCTTGGTACGTGACAGTGTGATCTATCTAGGTTTGCTGACTGGCAAACTTCCCCTCCAGATTTTATTGTAATTGTTGTGAAGCATTTTACTTCAGCTAACAACTCTGCTTATAATCACACCAAAAACACCACTGTTAAGGTGAGCATTCTTTTGATTTTTATGGTTTGGTCAAGATCAACTTTACTTAACCATGTAATACATACAAGCTTTTATACTATTCCTTAGTGTATCAGTCCTCTGATTTCACAAGGCTCATCCACTCCAGCAGATGGGTTGGTTCTGATTGTTTTAAAGCGTTTATCTCCTCACAGAAGCCACTGTTCTCTAGGCTTGAGCGTCCCTCTGTCACACCTGCTGAAAGGCTGTTTGTGTTTGTGTGTAATTGTGTGTACAGAGTGTAGGAGTGTGCAGAAGATGGTGGAGGATAATTGATTCTGAAAGCTGGAAGAGTGCATCTAAAGAAAAACATCTCCCTCTCTCTCTCTCTCTCTCTCTCTCTCTATGTAGAAACACCTATATCATACCTTGAATCTTCTTCACAACAACTAAAATATTAACTGTACATTCATCCAACAAACCCCTGTTTTTGCTACGGACGTCTTAACTAAGTCGGTGACATCATGGTTGGTTGATTCTCCTGCCTTTACAAAGCTGAGTCTCTTCCTATTGTTTTGCTGTGATAAACTTGGCAGGCTGAGTAAATCGAGAACCACAACCTTCTGGACATAACATCTTAATGAAAGGGCCAAGCTGGTACAGTGCTAAAATGTTCATTGGAAAACAAGGTGTGTGTATGTGTGTGTGTGTGTGTGTGTGTGTGTGTGTGTGTGTGTGTGTGTGTGTGTGTGTGTGTGTGTGTGT
>JAOXYF010000012.1:13192506-13214099 GCA_028565775.1 Sternarchorhynchus goeldii | reverse complement strand
TTCTGAATTTATATATGAATTTGTAAGCAGGAATTCAGGAATTTGGTTTGCATTTGTAAAATTGAGCGAATACACTGTAATTTTGATAAACTCTTTGTATATGCAGTGCAGCACATTATCGTAGCCACCGCAGTTTCTGCGCAGATGTAGCTCTGTTTTGTTTTGGTTTGGTTTGTTTTGGGTTTTTTTGGTATAGATTATAGTAAACCATTTTAATCTATACCAGCATCAAGGCTGGGATTCTACTTACAGGATATTTACATAACCATTATAAAGTTGTTTATTTGTTAACAAAGAAAATCATCATGACAAGATTTAAAGTGGTTTACTATAATCTAAATAAAACAACAACAACAAAGCTACTGTTGTGCAGAAACGGTGGTGACTAGTATGACCTATGACTAACTGCAGTGTACTGTACCAGGATTAATATATTGTAAATGAAAAGCTATTTCACCCATATTTCTTTTCCATAAATACATGCCTTTACACACTTGCCTCACACAAAACAAACTAGCTGAATGCTAAGTTATGGGTGCAGCTATCTGTGAGAAAGCTGGGAATTATGCCGTAGATCGTGTAAAGATATGTAAATACGTGTAAAGATATGTAAATACAAGCTAGCCATGGTAATTTACATACTTGTTTATATAAAAAGATAAGTATTTGTGAAATGGCTTTCAGTGATTGCCAGATAGATTAGCCACATAGCTCCAGTGTAAAACTAAGAAAGGAAATATCAGCACCTTTGGGAAAATTGGCTATGTTTGATATTTAGAGATTTTTAGAGCCCTCTCCATGCCCCTTGAGTCTATTATTGGTCTCTATCAGTATCTCATGCTCTTGCAGTACTACATATGTAAATACACAGCACATACACAAACAGAGCAAAAATGTCCCTGGCTATAGCACCAAGCAGTTATTTAGAAGGAACACACACACACACACACACACACACACACACACACACACACACGCGGGAGCCATTACATAAACCAGTCTCCGCTCTTTCGTCTAAGCATGCTTAAGTGCTTTTGCTGTTGTTGATCCCAAAGGTGGACCAGATCCAGAGCATACTAATGCACTGTCCAGTGCTCAACCAGCCCTGACCTTTCCAGCAGTGTAAAGCATGTTCTGAAATTAATGCCATATATTAAAAAAAAACCCTTTATGTCTCCATGGCAACTCCTACTTGGCAACCATGGCCCACTGTGTTCATGCTCAAACGCTTGACTCCACATGCATAATCACCTAGCTCTCATCAATAACCATGGCAACAGCACTGACTCCAGAGAACGGCATTAATAGGGTAGGTGCGTCAGTTTGAGTAAATACTTGGGTATTTACGTACATTCAATGGAAAATCTAGAGAGTGTTTTAGTATCGCTGCTCTTTAAGCAAAGATTTGGAGGAGTTGTTCCTTGCCATTAATGAAATCTAGAGCAGGGAGAATGATACAGAGGCAAGGTTGTGCTGTTCTGGATAAGTTACCTGCTAATAGAACATCCAAAACAGGCTGCACATCCATACCTCTCAAATCCAAGAGATCTGCTCAAGCCAAAAAATCAAGGGTGGGAGAAACAAGATTCAGATTGTATCTTCTTATGCCAATTGAACACATTTCACAACAGTAAAGATTATAGATAAAGCCTGAAAATTGAACTCACCCCAGAACTTGAAGCTATACAAAACATGCTACTCTAGTAAAATGTTTTCTTAACCTTTCGACTTCTTAAATAACAGTTAGGAGTCAGTTAGGAGCTGCACCCTTAACTGGTTCTGTTCTACCCTCCCTCACATCATGGTAATATACTTTTCTCTTTCTCTGTGCCCTCCTGAATTCAACCTTTCATTGTACTTTTGAGAGAGGCACCAGCGCTCAGAGTCCTGGTCTCTCCGCCCCATTATCAGCCTTTTCCACCTGGGTCATGTGGTGCTTCATTTTTAATGTGTGTATTCCCTTTGTCGTGTGCTAATTGGTTCCCCCTTGCTGAAGGTTTTTGTAACATCCGTGTGTCTGTAAGGGCTGTGTGTACTGTGTGTGTGTGTGTGTGTGTGTGTGTGTGTGTGTGTGTGTGTGTGTGTGTGACAGAGAGAGAGAGAGAGAGAGAGAGATGTGGAATACACATCTGTTCATTAGAGGTCAGAGTGTGTGATGATTAAGGTGCGTGTGTCCAGGCATGTTGATGTGTCTGCGTGTTGTGTGTGTGTGTGTGTGTGTGTGGATAATGATATATAGGGATGATGAAGGGGTAGAGATGTTTCCCAGCCATGTTCTTCCCACTGTTCAGGGAGACGGAAACAGAGGCAGACGAGAAGACAAGGAATAAAAAAAACACAGCCGAGTGAAATGGTGGACAAAAACAATCCTGACCTTTTCCTATTGGTTTTGAACTTCTGTATGTGAATGGGAAAATCTCAGCCAATCAGAATAATCTAGTAGTGCATACATACTCAGCAGCTACATGGCTTGTAATGAAACAAGTCCTGTCTCCCCATTTCATCTTAACACTGGATGCAGGCATTTGCAATAAAGAACTGAGAGACCACTGAAGGTGTCCAGATCCCAGTGTTACATTAAACCTTAATCATCACACACACTGATCTCTATCTACCTTAATATAATACCGGATGGCTTAATCCCATACACATGTACACTTGTGGGGACCAGGTCTGCACTCTTTCTCGTCTCCACCTCAGTCAGCCGATCCAAACCTGAATCCCTTCGCTTGCTGGGTGCACTAGACATGCTGTGCAATGCCTCTTGGTGCCCTGAACCCAACCATGCAGAAGATCAAGCACGAACTTCACTTCCAGCTGGGCTCAACAACCAGCACTGCGAGAACCACTCCGGACTTTGACAGCAAACATGGACGTTCAGCTTTGATTCATGCTGGGTCGCTCTGTGCTGAGAGAAGCTGAGTGGTGTGACCTTTCTAAACACAGGTAAAGCTGCTTAAGTCTCACAACATGCCACCCAAGGCATGGCTAGTAGAGATAGATCCTTTGCTTTTAACTCTTTTTTTAAAAAAATGTGAATTCTCAAACTGCTGCTTCAGAAGATACAGGCTTGGGTATATAGGCCGACCAGCAGCTGTGAATGGTGAAAACAATGTAATGATTCACAAAAAAACCAAAAAGACTATGTGCGTCTGTGTGTCTGTGTGTGTGTGTATACACAACAAACATACATGTATTAACTCTCATAAACAAATGAGACAAACCTTTAAAAATGTCCATCTATATTCACACTGAAGGATCAGTTTGTCTGCCAGAATATTTGATCTATACCACAATTTGGTGTATACCAAATTCTCTCACTCTGTAAACAGAGCTTCTGTGTTCAGTGATACGTGTTCTTAAATGGTGGTAGGCTTCCCAATGTATGGTATATCGCAAGAGATGGATAGAAAGTAAACAACATGGCAGGAACTACATGTGATACAATGTTAAATCTTTCCCAGTGATATGACTGAAGAATATGTTGCCTTTCCTGATAACAGCAACTGAGCTTTCTGTTCTCTGTGATATATGGCAGCCTTCACAATTACTGGCACCCCTGGTTAAGATGTGTTAAAGGCCTTAAAATAAATGACATTTTTATTGCAGAATCATAATTTAACACTGAATATTTTAGAAAATGTTAACCTTTTAACTCAAGTGAATAAAAAAAAAATCCCTGACTAAGAAATAATTATTTCTCATAAGATCAGCTGTTCCACAATTATTGGCACCCCTAACAATTCCTAGAAAATAAATGTAATTGAAGTATTTCTGTCATTTCTATTGTAGTTTATAAAGTTGATCAGAATATCTAGGAACCTTTAATTAGTCATTTATCACTTCCTGTTTCCCTGGGGTATAAACATAACTTGACACACATTATTAGTCATTTATCACTTCCTGTTTCCCTGGGGTATAAACAAAACGAGGCCTGTTTCTCTTATTCACTCCTCAACGTGGGAAAGACAAGAGAACACAGCATTCACGTAAGGCAGATGTGTGTCGACCTACATAAGTCAGGCAATAACTACAAGAAAATAGTCACTTGCCTACACCTGCCCTTATCTACAGTCAGAGGAATCATCAAGAAGTTTAAAACAACTGGAACTTTGGCAAACAAGCCTGGAGTTTATCTTGGCACGACGCACAGTGCGGAGGATGATAAGAGAAGTAAAACTTTATCCAAAACTCACTGTTAGAGAACTGCATCAAAGTGTAGCATCTTGGGGTCACAAAGTCTCCATAACAACCATCAGGCACCATCTACATGCCAACAAGCTGTTTGGGAGGCATGCATGGAAAAAGCCTTTTCTCACTTACAAGCATAAATATAAACATCTGGAGTGCGCAAAGTGGTACTGGGACTTCAACTGGGACTCTGTGCTTTGGTCAGATGAGATGAGTCAGATGTTTTGGCAGGAAACGCTCTGGCATAACACAAAAGAGGAGTATGTGGAAAAGCACCTCATGCCCATTGTGAAGTATGGGGGAGGATCAGTGATGCTGTGGGCCTGTTTCTCTTCCAAAGACGCCGGGAACCTTGTTAGGGTCCATGGTATCATGAACTCTTTGAAATACCAAAACATTTTAAATCAAAATCTGGTGGCCTCTGCCCGGAAGCTGAAGATGGGTTGTCACTGGGTCTTTCAGCAAGATAATGACCCTAAACATGTGGTCAAATCTACTCAAAAATGGTTCACAAGGCACAAAAGCAAGCTCCTTCCATGGCCATCTCAGTCCCCAGACCTCAACCCAATAGAAAACCTGTGGGGTGAGCTGAAGAGGAGAGTGCATAGGAGAAGACCCAGGATTTAGAGAGATTGTGCAAAGAGGAATGGTTGAAGATCTCTCTATATATATTCTTCCATCTTGTGAAATGTTAAAGGAGAAGATTAAGTGATGTCTTGTTGGCAAAAAGGGGTTGTGCAAAGTATTAACATCAGGGGTGCCAATAATTGTGGCACACATTATTTCATGTAAAAGAATTATTTCTTAATGTGGGATTTTTTCCCTAATGAATAAATGCACTTGAATTAAAGGTAGGATATGCCAGTGTTTTTTTGTTAGTTTTTTGGTTTTTTTTTAATATAATATTCTTAAGGGGCTTCTGTGTGGTACAGCATAATTAATTTGTGTTGTTAAGATTAGACTTAGTAAATGATTTTGTACAATTTATTTGCTAGTTTTTATGGTACCTCCAAGAAGGAAATTGATTGTACATTTAATTGGCTTCCACCTCCTTATGCACACGCATCTGATATGCATATGCACCTGCAGCACAGGTATTGATGACACTGAGGGTTTCTACTTAAAAGGTATGGTATGATGACATTTGGCATGAAGTAAGCAATTTTTCTATTTTGATTTAACATACAATGTTGTAGACAAAGTTGAATCAATTCTATTGATCTGGGTGTCTAGAAAATGAATACTCTTGAGTATCATGTACTATGTTAACATTGATGGAATTAAAGAGCAGAGTTGACATACTTAGGGAAGTATTACATTCTGGCAAAGGTCCTTTAAAATGTCAGTTCTCTAACCCATTCTGTGTCTCACACACATGCACAACATGCGCAAACACACAAACGATTGTTTTCATAGTGGTGCATGATTAAAATGTTCAAATGCACCAATGCAGTAAAGAAAAACGGAACTGAGAATGTGGAAGTAAACACACACACACACACATGCACACACACACACATACACACATACAGCGGTATCTCCAGATTCATAAATCATCCTTGATGAAAAAAAAAAAAAACACATTGAGTATAAAAACACACACAGAAATTGTACACACAGCATAATGCTAGTGTAAAAACATGTTCTGCTGAACTTAGATAAATCTTTCAGTGAAAATGCACCAGTTACTTTTGATGTGTCATTAAAAAAGTGAAGAATTTTGTAAAGTGAGATGAATGTCTTTGCTATGAGATTTGCTGATTCAGAGATTCTTTTTTTTTTTTACTGCAATAAAAAGTGAAAATGCTAAATCTTCAGTATAACCTCATGTTCCCAAACTGGCTTACTACACTAAACCCTTAGTACACTGCATCTGGGCACCTTTGATTAGTTTCTTCTGCCACGAAAGGTTGTAAGATTATCAGATCCACAAGTTCTCCAGAAATAAAGAATAAATCAGAATTAAATGATGGGAACATTGTGCTCTTGAGAATATTAGAAATACGAAGCAACAGTGCGGAGCATGAGAGCAGGTGGAATGGTTTTCAGCTGTGGTGTTAGCGCATTCTGGTCTCTCAGCGTGATGTACAGGATTTCTGGGTAATTATATAATCCCTGTTGCAGTAACTGCAGAATGACTACCACCCCACTATAGATCCATGTAACTGTTAAATCTAACAGTTCATCTGTATGCAGCAGGAGGGAATACTAAAGATTCACATTCAGGATTCACGTTCCTCTAGCTTTCTTCCTGTTCGTGTTTCACTCTTTTGTGGGACTGAATCAGAGGCATAGTGGACTGAATCAGAGGCATAGTGGACTGAATCAGAGGCATAGTGCCTCAGACACCGAGGCTGACAGTCCTGTTTGAGGTCGTGCATTTTCTTTTGGTGGGAGTGGGGTGTAAATAAAATGCTTTGTTATGAACATTATATTCATGTTCATATTTGTTGGAGAGAGAAGATTGATTGCTTTGGCCTGTGGTATGATGGTGAAAAAATTGATTGCTTTGGCCTGTAATATGATGGCTCTCTGTGCTGAGAAAAGGAGAGAGGAAAATAGTGAAGGCACATTGTGTTCAGAAAATGAAAAAGAATTAAGAAAGAACTCATTCATATACTTGAATTTAATTAATCCACAACCACACTTCCTATACCATTTCAATCTGAAGATTATGCTAATATAAAATCTTACATATACAATATTGTAGATTAGCTTTGCTGTATAGACTGGTTCATTTTTACAGATAAAAAAAATCATTCTTTTATAAATGCTGGCAAATAATATTACTTAAGTACTGGATGACGTTTGAGGCAAACGTAAAAATTTTGGCACAGATTTAGCATAAAGCTTCTTAGTGACTATATGTATCCATAACTCTAGCAAAGCTAGCATTAAAAACAAAGCGTACTGTCCTTTGCCATTACTGAAATCTTACTCCACTTAGCATCGCAAACCTTCAGAGCAACAACATGCTCACTGCTCTAATGCTGTAACTGCTCAGACTAGGTCCAGCGTGGTAAAGCTGAGCACTCTGCTCAAGTGTGGAGCCCACGCACGTGTACGTGCATGATTCTCTAGGAGTGGTTGTAAAAATGCACGCCAACATTCCTGGCTACACTTTTTTTTTTGGGGGGGGGGGGGGTGTCACTATGGCAACAAGACACTGTACTGCTGATTCTAACCAGGCATTGATAGTACAGACAGTACAGAGGTGGTACAGGGGAAAAAATCATTATCAATACCCAGTTTACTCACAAACATGATGCAAGGCACATTCAGAATAGTTTTTGTAGAGAAAGCCACACTGTCCAGTAGGTACTTTATAGAGAGGACATGATCTTACTAATTAACATTACTACTTACAGGGACAGTTTAAAGCAGCAGTAGGTAGTCTTATAAAAAGAACTTTTTGTCATATTTGCTAAAAAATATCATTCAAAACAACCATTTAGACAGTATGCATATCAGTATTTTGTTTCAGGGTTTAGCTTTGTGGTTCTTTTCCAAAAAAACTGATGTGTGAAATCAGGTATTGTGTATGACTGAACAAAAATGGAGACATTGGGTGCTGGATGGAATCATTTCGCATTCAGCATTGGATGGATTCAGTTCACATTCAGCATTGGATGGATTCAGATCACATTCAGCATTAGATGGATTCAGTTCACATTCAGCATTGCGGATTTTCAGCAAGCTGAAAGAACATTCAGTGATTTGAGACTCACTTATGAGCTGCAGGGAGACTGTATGAATAGCAATAGTGAAAGTACGAATGTATTTACCCACACGTTTAATGAGGCAGATGTGTGGAGGAGGGCCCTGATTAAGACTTTTGACTTGTTCTCGTGTCACATGTTTGAGGATGCAGATTACACTGGTTAACATTGATTTTGCTTCCTGCAAAAAAAAACAAACCAGTTACCTGCCTATTGTATATTTTGCATGCTGAATCCAAATATGTTTTCGGAATTTCTCTATCACACGTAGTTTTTCTGTTCTAGTTTGCTCATATGTCAGTATGTATAGTATGGAAAAGTGGTGCCAAGGAGCTTGGATCTCATCTAGCAGACTACTGCTGGATACTGAACATGGATGCTCCTGAGGCCAAAAATAAACAAAACCCACACACTGTATATTGCAGAAGTACCCAAGTACCCATATACACATTTAAATGTAATAACAGCCTTATTTATGAATGAACAATAAATGGCAACTTTGCAGACCTAAAAACTTTACGTGATAGAAAAACCGTGAGAATATATTCACAGTTAGCATAACATGTACCGTATGATCAACATATCTTAGCTTGGGAAGTAAAAATAAATAAATAAATAAATAAATAAAAAGCAAAGATTTTCTTGCTTAGTTTTACCTCTAGTTTCGACACGTGTGAGAGCGGAGGAGAGGGAGGGGAGAGAGGGAGTGAGAGAGAAACAGAATGAATGAACGAATCTCTCTGACCACATGTGTGGAGTCCTGCATGTCTCTACACAGCCTGTAACTGGCCCCAGTCCAGCTCTCTCCACACCCTCCAACCACATCCCTCTTCCATCTTCTGTTTTCCACATTTTCTCTTGCCTTTTTTATTCGATCCCCCGGTTGAATAGCCTACACTGTTATTGCTCCCTTGTTATCCCCTCCATCGATCTAGAGACCATCTCATACATTTTATACATCTAGAGACATCTTATACATCTTCTAGAACATTAGTTTGAAAATGGTAGTTTCAATTCCGAATTTTCCACCCTTTATTCTACCCCTATTTCCAGTTTCTCACATTTTAAACTTTACACAGAATGCTGTCAAAATGATACCAGCAAAGAACAAGGGTTGGATTTGATGCCATATCCAGTGGCAGGAGGGTCGAACTACGTTTGTGGGACTGCCTTTCTCCAAGTATGTTGCTTTATTTTGACCTCACTACTGTTCTGAAAGTCTGTTGATTACTGGTAGAAAAAATCTAAGGGTTAAGTTTCATGTTAGAAGTACATCACAGCACACACACACACACACACACACACACACACACACATACACAAAACCGGTATCTGAATACCATCGTTCTGAACTGATTCACTTTACTACGGTTGGCAGCACAGTCCTTCTCTCCACTTCTGCTTCTACTGTTGTACAGCCACCTTCAACCTGCTGCTCCTCTCCAACATTCTTCCGTACAGGTGAACACATTCTTCCTCTTGGGCCGTTTACTGAGAAATGCTTAGTCATTTAGTTCACTCCTCTCACAGGACCCAAATGCCTCATTTCTTCTTCTCTCCACCATTTCATATTCTGCCAAAAGCCAACAACTTCTGATCCACCGACCATCTGAATGATTTCTCTCCTGCCCTCCTCTGTGCTCCCCTAAATGCCTCTGAGACCATTAAGGCATGAAACTTCTTGCCCCTCCCACCCCGCACCCACCCTACCGGTTCTCTTGAGAGCTTCATTAAGATGGAACTAAATAATATTGATTACACAACTGCATCCACGTGTGTGTATGTGTGTGTGTGTGTGTGTGTGTGTGTAGTAATGTCATCTGGTCCACACCCTATCACGTGTGGGTGTACTGAGAAAGAGCATGTGAGAAAGATTTTCATCTTTTCTTTTGCAGTTGTCTGGGAAACCTGACTGTCATGACTATGGATTCTGTGTGGCTTTTTTCCTCTGTGCTGTACGTGGTTTACATTATACTCTATTACATTTACATTATACTGTATTACATTTACATTATAAAGTCACCAAAGTGGCTGTGATAAGCCCCACCGGTGTCTTAGTCCAACCTTCTGGTTAATCTTTATCTCAGTATTTACTGTTCACTGCTTAGGCTTCTAACACTGTGTTGTTTGGGTTTGTACTGCAGTACAGATGGGGCAGTAACATCTACAGTACAGATGGGGCAGTAGGATCTACAGTACAGATGGGGCAGTAAGATCTACAGTACAGATGGGGCAGTAGGATCTACAGTACAGATGGGGCAGTAAGATCTACAGTACAGATAGAGCAGTAGGATCTACAGTACAGGTGGGGCAGTAGGATCTGGAGGCTATTAGCCTGAACCTTCTTATACCAGAGGGAATGAATTATAAATAAGCAATTATTGCCATAAACAGACACACACACACAAACATAGATAGCATAACATGAATTTTCAAGTGTTTGCTTTCCTTGGATGGAATGATGGAAACGTGGATGGATGCTTGGATAAATAGAATCTGAATGGGGAATAGCTGCCAGGTAGATATCAGCAGATTGCCTAAGGGAACAATAATAAGTAAGGCGCTGGAAAGAAAGATAAAAAATGGATGGATGGATGGATGGATGGATGAAAAGATAGATGGATGGAAGAAAAGATGCTGAATAAAAAGCTGAGTTCATTGATCGATGGAGACAGCAGAACCTTCTATTACCAGGGTAAATCTGAGGTTTTACTGCAGATCTTATGTGTCACCTTGTCCATCCCATCTGTTTCCAAGGCAACTGTTGTCACAGTGAATTTGGAGCAAAAATACACCTGTGACACATAAAGCCAAGTCTACATGGAGCTAGGAATTAGAACACAGAGCCCAGTCTGTTCAAAACACTTTCAGTTGTTTTGGAGAACCCATATCCCATTGTTCTGATGGTTTTATGTACCCCCACCCACACACAAACACTAACACACACATACAGTGCATGTATGTAATTATACAAACTGTGTTATAGAAATTCTGAGACATTGTGCAGAGTTCATGTTTCACAGTGGAGTACAACGAATGCACTTGGTTTGCAAAGAGGCACTCAGCACTGCTCTGTTCTATATTTAGGGCTTTCAGGGAAACGCTCCTTCTGTAACACAACGGGAGACCTTTTCCGCAGTTTAATAACACAGGCCATTTGCACTCCCATATCACTTTTAATTACTTCTTACGGCACTTGGGTGGAGGAATTAATGCAGCTGGTGGGGATGATGAACACAGCTGTGGAGATTCACACAGTGCACTCAAAGCATACTGAAGAAACATCTAGAAGAAACCCCTGAGTTCCAGGGTTTACAGATTTGCTTCCTGTTGCCTGAGCACTGAAATGGGAACAATAAAATCATGACAGGAGTGAGGTCCTGGTGGCTGGAAGGGGAACACACTCACAACCTCACACACCTTCACATCCTTCTCTCAGCTTTTCTCTTTTAAAGTGTGTTTGTACACTGCATGCTGGGAGAATGTGTGTGTGCATTGCACCTTTTTGTGTTTGTTTTAGTTGTAAAGCCTATTAATCATCATTAATCTGCCCCCTGCTGCCCCTGGGATGTTATTACACTCAGGTCTTACAGTCAGATCTTAACTATTGGACTCTTTATACAGACAATTTGTACACAAACAGATAAAAGTGATAAGATCTGTAGAAGGACTGGTGCTGTCAAATAAAGTCTTGCATCATTTGGCTTGATGTTGCAAAATGTAAACACTGTCACACATCTAAGTTGCATCAAAAAAAAAAATTCTAGTCAGAAGAACACGGAAAGGGAAAAAAAAAGGCATCACGCGGAGCTGAAGTGAACCGGTTTGATCCTGCACAAGGTACCATCCATATTGGTCCTGTTCCATCTACAGCCTGAGAAACAGGACAACAGGTCAGGTCAACCAGACAAAATATGAGAGCTTCTCAAAGGCAAAGAAGGACAGCATGAGCAGACGTCCATGCACACAGTTTCCCGGCCTTCATTAAGGTGTTTTACAAGCCAATTTACATTTATTTCTTAAATTAACTTAAACGTTTCCTTAAGTAACTGCATGTGATACGATGGTGGAAAGCTAATAGGTTATTTAGAAGCAAACAGTATTAGCTGAAGATTAACTTTTTGTTTTTTGGTATGGGGCAAATTTAGTTTAATGCTTTGTATTTTTTAAAGTTCCCCGATTATCAGCCCAGTCTTGTAAATGTGTAGCTGTGAATGCATTGCTTGGCAGATTGGCTGTTCTAATCATGCCTCTGTAATAACTCGTTTTCATTTAGGTCAGTCTGCTGAGTCCCTGTTGCTACATTCTATATTGGTGTATCTATCTTCTGCCTCACTACTCAAATAAGCTGCACTATTTACAGGCTCCACCTGGAGCCCTGGGCTCTGAGTTGCTCTTGTCTTTTGTCTGTTATAAGAATAAACTAAAAATTCACGTAACCATTTCTGTAATACTGCACCTCTCCCACAGATGGCGCTCCTCTGAGCGAGCTCTCCTGGTCGTCCTCCCTGGCTGTGGTGGCCGTGTCTTTCTCTGGCCTCTTCACCTTCATTTTCCTCATGCTGGCCTGCCTGTGCTGCAAGAAAGGCGAAATTGGATTTAAGGTCAGACTCCCGTCTTCCTTCTCTATCTACATTGTGCTACAGTTATGGGTAACGTTTAGAGCAGCACAGCCTCCTGAAGGAGCGGTGATGGTTTTTCTCTTTTGGAGGGTCTATGTACACAGCGATTAGTCTTAAGCCAAGGCTAGAAACCTGAATATCTGGCTGGTAGGACCTTGACAAATTGCATTTGGAGTATTAGTGTATATTATAAAGTACTGGCTGAGGCTCAGGTGCTATGTCTGTCAGGGCCTGATAAACATGGCAGGGTGAGGAGCGTGTGGCCCGTCCACACACCACTCGGACATTTTGTGCACTAGCTGCAGTTTTTGACAGCACCTCAAAGTGGGTCAAGACACTAGAGAAAATAGACCAGGAGAGGTACACAGCTGTGTGTGTGTATGTGTGTGTGTGTGTGTGAGAGAGAGAGAGAGGTTGGGGAGAGGCAGAGAAAGAGATGCAGATGCAAATAGATACCTATATATAGAGGATACACAGACAGACAGACAGATAAATAGATAGAGATGTTTCACTGCTCTAAGCATCTGACCTTCAGTAAAGGCTAATCCTGTACCTCATTTGAGCATCTCACTGCTCAGACATTCAAAGCTGAAAAACTTATAGTTCCTGCCTCTCTCAGGCGAGCTATTGTATGTACCTTATTTTCATTCTCAGGTTGTTCATCCAGTCCTACTCATCCATGTACTGAGCCCCCTGTCTCCAGTGCCCATTAAAACTGCTGGTGTAAAATTCAAAGGTTCTTGTAAACAGAGAGTTGTGTTAGATGGGAACCATTTTTGTGAACTCTAGCAGTGCTGAACTGAGTGGTGGTCCTGTGTGAGAGGATGGCAGATGTGATGAGTGGGTGCTTTGGTCTCTTCGGGGTTTTGCTGAATGTCTGAGGTAGAGAGGATGTTTCACTCCCTGCTTGGTTCAGGTCAGTGTAATTAAGTTGCTATCTCTCGAAGTTTTTATGTGGTCAACTGACAATTGAACTTATACACACACACAAACCTGAATCATGCACATGGTCTCACGCACTCACTTGGTGCACATTGCTCATTTCTTGCTCAGACGTTTGTTTGGCTTCTCCTGAGATGTGGGAGCATCAACTCCCTCCAGACTGGGAGGAACAGGAAGTGGAAAGAGAACAGGGGGGGGGTTAGACACCCACTTAAAGTGCTTTCTGCCTCTGAAATAAGACACACACTCTCAAATTCACATGCACACTCACACACTGCATGTATGTGTGGTAGGGGTGTGTATGGATGTGGGGGAGAAGGCCTGTTGTGCACATGTGTAAAAAGGGATAAGGAAAGGATGGAGAAAAAGAGTGATGTCATAAGCACAGAATGTGAAAAGCCGTTCCCTCTCTCTCTCTCTCTCTCTCTCTCTCTCTCTCTCTCTCTCTCTCTCTCTCTCTCTTTTAGGCTTACATTTTTCTGAGGTGGGGGAGGGGGGCAGTTTGCTAGTGTTTACAGCTGCTGCAGTCTCTTTCTGGAGAAGCACAGCGCCTACCCCTCCCTTCATCCATCTATATTTCTCTCCCTCTTTCCCTTTCCTTTTCTCCCTGCCCCCTTTCCCTCTTCTCCTCCACTCGTTCCCTCCTACAAGTCAGTTGGACGGTCCCGTTCACTCTGCAGCCTCTGGTTCTTTTCGAGGCGCGATTGTGCTTCTTTCTCCACTGTGGCAGCACAAACTCCTGACAAAATGCGCGGGGAGGAAGTCGGAGGGCGTCTGCTAGTGCACGTGGGCCGCAGGCCGCTGGGTAGAGAGGGCAGGAGTACTTGCAGGTGCTCCCATAGAGCACAGGCTGGGTTGAGGCCATGCCACTGTTGTTCACACATCAGGAGTGCAGCTCTGTTGAGGGGGTCATCAGAATTAGGACAAGGTAAGATTTGAACTTGTGATTGTCCTGTTGAGGTTAGAATTTGTAATACTGGTTTGGGGTGGGTTATTGGAAGTAAATATGGGTCAAAACAGACTTAACCAAGTTAAAAAGATGACTACTTTTATCCCTCCTGCTCTTTTACTCTCTCTCTCATTCTCTCGCTCAGTCTTTCTTTCTTTGTTCACCATGTCTTTCTATGACTAACATGGACAAAGTGAATGAATCGTTCACAAGAATTCAATATGTTGAGGAATTCATTTGATTCTATATTTTATGGTAAAGAAGTCTGACACTATACCAGAATGTCATAGAACTATATTACATGCCTGTTTAGCCCATAAGCTTCAGTAGCCCCTTTTTAAAATGAATTATTTTCCAGCGTATTACAATATCGTTCTGTCTTAAAGTGCTGTCTCATATAATGAATTCTCATGTCCTGTTTCTATACAGAGAACAATGGACAATAGAGCCTTAAGGACAGACTTTTAGAGAAACAGATGTTATGTGTCATTTATTGCATCTTTTTCAAATATGGGAGAAAATACCATTTTGCTTGTATTACAAGATACATCTGATGTAAGATCAGATTTAAGAGCAGGTTTAAGATCAGATTTAAGAGCGGGTTTAAGATCAGATTTAAGAGCGGGGTTTAAGATCAGATTTAAGAGCGGGGTTTAAGATCAGATTTAAGAGCGGGTTTAAGATCAGATTTAAGAGCAGGGTTTAAGATCAGATTTAAGAGCAGGTTTAAGATCAGATTTAAGAGCAGGGTTTAAGATCAGATTTAAGAGCGGGTTTAAGATCAGATTTAAGAGCGGGTTTAAGATCAGATTTAAGAGCGGGTTTAAGATCAGATTTAAGAGCAGGGTTTAAGATCAGATTTAAGAGCGGGTTTAAGAGCAGACTGCTGTCTTAAATGTGTAACAGCACTAAACTCTTTGTAATATTTGTAATATTCAACAGTGCAAGGTTATGTCCCCCTTTTACAATCACAAAAGACCCCGTATCCTCTTGCAGTTCAAAAATAGACCTGCTGTCTTTACAGGAGGACAACCCCTTTTCTCCAAACCACATCTTTAAGACATTGCTTACTTTCTGTGAATCACATGCTGCTAATTATGAAGAAAAAAGGGACAATTTAAAAAGGCACACAGCATGAGACCTATAGATGTACAATATCAGTGTAGATTCAGCATGTTTACGTTGTTCGTTCTGAGAATCTTGTGTGTAATGTAATATATGTATGTGTAATCACTTTTTACGTATGACAAAATAAGACGAAAACAAGGGATAAATAATAGAATAGAAAAAACTAATGGAACATCAGCACAACGTTGGTAATGTAGCCTGGTTTTAATTAGAAAAGTAAAGCACTAGATTAACAATTAATGTTAGCTTGAGGCTACTGGAACTACCATGTATGCACTATTTGATAGTTTATCTTATGATAGTGTAATTGCAGTGTGTGCATAATTTGATACTTCATTGCATGGTCTTGCTGTAGCAATGCCCCACAGACAGCAACTCCTGGATCTCTCTGTACTATAGCAGCCAGGAAGCAAATTCTGTAATCCCTCTGCTGCATGTGATCTCAGAGATCTCCAGGGCCTACCCTGTCCACTCCAGCCGCAATGGGGGAGAGAAAGAGCAGGGAATTATGGGAGACAGTATGGGGGCATGTGAAGACTAGGACCGCGGTTCCCTGGTGGAGACTATATGTGTGTGAACATGTGTGTGTTTGAGTGTGTTCTGTGTATGTGAACATGTTTGTGTATGTGTGTGTAAGTAGAGTAAACCTTCCTAGGTCACTGTTTTCCATTTCTTTGACTCCAGATCCCAGCAGCCTTGTGAACAGAGCATCTGGAGAAGCATTTCCGATTTCAGAACCCTGCCAAGCACACATCCCATCACCTCCCCCACCCCTCCTTTGTTGTCTGTCACCACTGATCTTTACACTGCCACAGCAGTGGGAGTCCCTCCAACATGTGAAGCACACTGGGACATTTAGCACAAGCTATAAAACCAAAACAAAAAAACAAACAAACTTGAGATCACAGGCTATTATCTGGACTGATTAATGATTCAGATTCTCTTTAATGGGGTTTAAAGAGAGATCTAAGGGATGTTCATTTCAAATATTCATCTTCAGTGCTATAGTACACTGCATAAGTATTTGTACAAGGAATACAATTCTGTATTGCTGTATAGTGAGCTTGAAATAAGAACTATGATGTGTATATCATATTACCTTGCATCTATACTGTGTGAACAATTGAGAATTGCCGCAATTTATATACATATTAATAGGATATTAAATAAAAAATACATATATTGCAAAACATCACATTATCATGTCATCTAGCCTTAGACAATCATGTGGACTTGTCTCTCTTCATTTCCTGTATGTGATCTTGGTTCTTCATGTCCCCTGCTGTGATAGGAGTTTGAGAATGCAGAGGGTGATGAATATCAGGTGGACATGTCCACGCTGGCGTCCCCAGCATCCGGCAGTGGCACTGATGTTTACGTCCTGCCTCTCACTGAAGTATCGCTGCCTGTCGCCAAGCAACCGGGCCGATCAGGTGAGTCACACCCACGCCTACATCTCCTGATGCTGCACTTTCTGTGATAGGGAAGGAGTAAGCTTTAGGGAGGGACTTTGGGCGGAGCTTTAAGGAGGATCTTTAGGGAGGAGCACTAGGGAGGGGCGCTCAGCAAACCGCCAGGAGCTGTCTCTGTTTAATACCACGCTTCCTCACTGGCCGGAAAAACCTGTGAAAGTGCACTGAAGACAGGATTATAAGGTCATTTGATTAGGATAAGCTATGTAATTTCTGACTGAAGGAACTTAGGCCCTTGGGTAAGAGCAATTCCTTAATGTCAAAGCCAAAACATATGGTGTCTAGCAAAGTCCTTTCATTTCTTATTTGTGAGTACTTTATTTCCCATCCTTGTTTACTTCTAAGTATTGTAATAGAAGAAGTAAACTGCTTACACAAAAATTGCACAAAATGAGATGGGTTTCTATTTGTGTTAGTGTGCAGTTTAAGTCCCTGCACAGAAATTTACAGCAAGGAAAACAAGAAAATGAATACTGGCCACGGAGAAGCTGGAGAAACATTTTATCATTCCCATTCTTAACCTCAGGCCTAGCATAATATGTACATTTCACTGAAAATGAAAAACCACCAGTTACTGGGGTTAGGCAGTACAGCTTGTCAGCTTGCCTGAATACAGAGTAGGTACTTTCCCCTATGACCAGATGTGGTATTACTAAATATTACCCTGTTTAAATGGGAATCACAGACTCAGGGCTGACTGACCCAGAAGGTGAGGTCATTATCCCATATACATTGCCTAAAGTATAAGCACCACATTAGGATTCCAACAAGGGTCAACAGCCTGTCTCTGCAGCCCAGCCTCTGTGTTCTACTTCCTGGGTAAGTGGTTCTCTCACAGCACCAGGCAGTCCTAAGCCTTTGGAAGCTAGAGCAGTTCGTAAGAGTAGAAACCCAGATAGCAGAATAGAAGCCAGAGATGAGAGAGAGAGGGAGAGAGAGAGTGGGAGTTTTGCTTCTTGAATGAGATTTTTGTTTATGCCTCTGTACCTCCTATTCTCTTCTGAGTTTATTGCTCATTCTCTCTCTCTCCTGTCTCCCTTGTTCTATCTCTCACTCTCTCTCTCTCTCTCTCTCTCTCTCTGTCTCTCTCTCATTCTTTCCAATGAAACATCTGCCTGTTGCATAATGCCGCCTCGGCCAGCCCACATAAATGCTCTTGGAATGTCGGGCATGAAAAGGAGCATTTGTGGAATCAGTTCCATAAAAAATATCCATCTTGAGCTCTCTCACTCAGTCACTCAACAATAGAGGGCTCTGTGTTAGTGATGTAGCCTGATAACCCTATGACATCACATACAGTTGGAGGTCAGACTGTGGGTGTTTGAAATACAGCTACAGTACAGCTAAAGTTCAAGTGTGCAGGAAAGATGTCTGATGCTTTGGCAGGTCATTTCTGTTCTTCTCAAACATATATGGTTGATATCTATTTAATGGCTGGTCTACAGTCTTAGTGTAGATGGATCAAATCAAAATGGTCCTCAAAAGTATTTATGAGTATTTTCTAGCCTCATTTTGAAAGAGCTGCAGTTATTACTACTGCACCATCTTGAGAGAATAAAGTCATCAAGAACAACAGGATACAACAGCAGAACTCTCTCGATCAGTAAAGCCCAACCCACGTTTCTGAAGACTTCAGACCCATTCCAGTACACGTTGTCTAGCTTGTATAGAATGTGTAATGTGGTCATAGGGAAGAAACATGGCCAAATACGGTCACAAGATCATGAAGAATAGTGAGGAATGGTTGCTATGACGTTACTGTGGTGTAACTTAAGACCCCGTAACCATTTCTTTACTGCAGTGGATCATGATCTGTGATCTTGTGGATCATGATCCATGCTCTCTAGACTGGGAATCTTTTTTTTTTTTTTTTTTTAGAAGAGAGACAGCAGGAAAAATAAGAGAGAAACATGTCAGTAGATTGTGTTAGTATGTATGTGTGTGTGGGTGTGTCTCACACCCTGGCGTCTGAAATATTACTCGTCATGATGAGTAACTACACACCCTAGCACAGCTGTGTCCTTCAGGAAACAACCTCACACACATGCAAACACGCACAATGGCTTGACCGTAGCCCCGTCTATATAAAGTCCCACGTTTGAAAAATATTATATCCAAACAAAGCACACATAAACAAAATATAATAACATTTGCTGAGTAATTTCACACACACACACACACACACACACACACACACACACACACACGCACACACACACACACAACAAATTAAGACAAAGACATATTTAACGTGCTGCTAGACGTTACTGCTAGGCCTATGATACATTTACACAATCACTTTCAGTCTCCTAAATCCTCGGTTTAAATAGTATAACTCTGGGAAACAACAGGACTGCATGTGTGTGAGAGTGTTCACATTACATTTGGTTGGACTGGTCTTTTGTCATCCATCCAAAGATTTCCAGCAACTATTTGGCCAGCTTCCTGGTCGACTGAGCAATCCAAAGGGTAGAACAACTGAAGGCCATCACTTATGAGATATGGCACCACCTTCTGACCACACAAACACACACACACACACACACACACACACACACACACACTCACACTCCCACACAAAAACACACCCACACACACAAACACAGACATTTACTGTCACTCAAGCAAAACTCATGTTCATTTTTGTTTGTATACATGTATGGAACGTGGAATGTGGGTGTGTATGGTTGTATGTGTATGGATGTCTATTAAATCATAGCCTTATGATCTATGATTTTATAGACAAAGTAGATCTATGAGAGAATCCATGATTTATACTGATAGCAAAAATGATGTAATCCTTTCTTATCAACCTGGTTGTTATTGCACGACATTCTGTACATGTGTGTACAGCAGTTACAAGATCTTGCATTTTTTTTTTTTACTAAAATCTCCACCACCACCACCATAAACAGCACCATAAGAAACAAAACTACGCTGCACCACAGCAGGGCCACCAAAACTGGGTTCTCAGATTTGAGCTTGATAAGATTCATAAGAACATTCTAGATAACATGCCAAATGAACACAGTTGCTTTTCTTTTGTAGCTTCAGGAAAAGCCAGTAGAAGGTGCTCTTTGTGCCAGATACACTGCTTGCTGATCAATTTGCATATTTATCATCCTTTTATCTCTTGTAACGTACGTCATGTCTGAAACACCTCTACGTGACCTCATCCAGGGGTCGACAGGGCAACAGTGCCCCAGCCAGGCCTCTGGTTGAATCCATCTCAGCCTATTAAGTTCTAAAACAATAGTCTGAGTGTCTCCGCTGGTTTCAGGGGTACCAAGCAGTGGCAGTCAGGACAAAGAGCATGATTCTTATCCAGAGAAGGCTCAGCAGGAGGGGGCAGTAGGAACGACTGCTCCCTGGAACACTGGAACATGACATGGGTGTAAAATATGGACGTCACATAAAGACAGGATAGAGATTGAGATAGTACGTCACATACTGTCACAAAGAAAGTGTCTGTCTACACACACACACACACACACACACACACACATGCACAGAGAGAGAGAGAGAGAGAGAGAGAGAGAGAGAGAGAGAGAGATGGTTATGTTACTGGTTATTAGATGGTACTGGTTGATTGAGCAGGATAAAGATATGGCTTGAGTGGACAGCAACAGTCCTTCAGTATCAGTTCCACAGTCCTGTAGTTTAGCATGAAGGTAAATGGCTGTGATAGTGGCATGTCCTACAAGTGACCCGAAGATATTCTTTATTCGACCACATTTTTGGGAAACTCATTCCTGGTCACTTAGAGTGGTAACGGTTTGGTATCATGGCATTTGACCACCGCTCCTTTACATGTGGAATCTCTGACCTCTGCCTTGGAACGTACAGCTTTAGCACTGCAGTACTGCGCTTAAAGTTCTCTCAGATGCAGAGAATTCGCCCGCTGACCGGTTTGGGTCAGATTTCTGGAGGATGATATTTATCTGAGGAAACGTTTTAAACATCTTTTAACCTGCATCCGTGGCCGTGTATATCGCTAAAGATGGAAGGTGTACTAACATTCTGAAGTCATGGTAATTTTCAGCCTTTAACTCATTTATAAAAGTCAATGTTTTGAACTTTTGTATGCTTTAAATAAAATTCTTCCTGACAACTCAGGGTGCGATGCTAAAAGGAACACATCGTAATAGTTTCTCAAACATCAAATATCTTCTTTAAGAAGACAAAACGTTTCTTTTATTTTATTTGTGTCTTACCGGAACCTGCAGTCCAGCTCCTGAAGTCCACAGATGCCTGCCGCCACAGTTTGATGTGCATTAAGGAAATCGGTCATGGCTGGTTTGGCAAGGTAAGCCTTGTTTATTGTTTACTGCTCTAGCCTGCTGTAATGCTGCACTGTGGTTAGCACAGATCAAACGTTTTAATGGCGTTCCACTCGCTGACTGCACATTGCTTACTCCCTTGGACACGAGGACCCTGTGCTACGCTGCGTCACCTTGGACAGCCTGCAAGGAGCCTGAGCACATCTGGCTGCCATTGATGTTTAAGTCATTTTGACATTACTGGCTGAGGGGGGGGGGGGGGGGGACTTTTTTTACCCTTTAAATGCAAA
>JAOXYF010000012.1:13173785-13192314 GCA_028565775.1 Sternarchorhynchus goeldii | reverse complement strand
GGGGGACTTTTTGTACCCTTGAAATGCAAATCTATTTCCAGTGCATGAAATTGGTATAATGTCATTCTGTGTACAGTGTGCTTTATGTTTCCTTCTCATGTGCTCTCTCTCTTTTTCTGTTTCTCTGTCTTTCTGTACACACCAATGCATATACATTTACACTCCCTCAATTTATTCCATTGACTGGGTATGTCCATGTGCGTGTGTGTTTGTCTTGCCTGCATGAATGGTCGCGTCTTGCTCCGACTCGTGTGTGTGTGTGGGATTTTGCTTTCATTTATATTCCCCTCCCCGCTTTATGGATGAAATTTGAAAATGCATGATTTCTTTAAAAATATATAAATAAATAATATTTTGGCTTAAACGTGCCATCCAACCTGTCGTGTGGCTATATCCATTCAAATAAATGTGTGAGTGTGTGTGTGGTTCTTTGTATGTACATCTTTAATCCTATCCCCTGTTCATATCTGTACATTCGTACATTTGTTTCTCGTGTGTGGGCACGTGTGTGTGTGTGTGTGTGTGTGTGTATATTTGTGTGTTTGTCCAGGTGTTGCTGGGGGAGTTAAACTCTGGACTCAGCAGTACTCAGGTGGTGGTGAAGGAACTGAAGTCAAGTGCTAGTATTCATGACCAGATGCGTTTCCTGGAGGAAGCACGGCCGTACCGGTAAACAAAAACAAAACCTAATTTAATGTACTGTTTTACCTTCTAAGTTATTTTTCTGTGTTATTATTTCCAAAAAACAAGGCATGGTAATTTATTTTTATAGCACTTTTCATACACAGCAGCAATTCAGTTTGATTTACACAGGCCTAAGAAATTAAAATAGTAAACCTATTACATCCGGACATCTATCACCCCAGGAAGATAGAAAAGGCACTAAATTAAAAAAAGAAAAAAAAACCCATTAACTTAACATTAAATTTAATTTATTGAAATACGATTGAATATGGTTGATTTAAATAAAAAAATAGATACTGAAGTATGAAAAATATTCCAAAATAAAATAGGAGAATGATAAATGATTTAAATAAAAATAAATGTAAATAATTAAAACAGTGAACTTTCTTTATAAAGAAATAAGAAAAATCTGTTTCACTCATAATAATCTCAAATTTTATTTGTTTTGTATATAAACATATAGTAATGTAGCACTAATAGTACTGAGAAAGGCACTATATAACTGTAAATAATAATAATAGTAATAATAATAATTTTGTGTCTCATTACCCTGGGTGTCTGTAGGTCCCTGCAGCATTCTGCTCTAGTGCAGTGCCTGGCCCAGTGCACGGAGGCCTCTCCCTATCTGCTTATCTTGGAGCTCTGTCCTCTGGTTAGTCATCATTCTGCCGCGACACTCCTAACAAGGAGCACAGGAGAAGAAAATTTAATTGGACTGAAACTAAACACCCATCTTATCAAAACGAGACAGCAATGCTTGGATGTCTCATTTTTATTCTAATTTAGTTTAGACTTTCTTTTGTTTTACCTTCTTTTGAGTATCTCACTTTTGTGTTGGGTATCTCACTCCTCTGCTCAGATGTTGCCACGTGGCCTCAATTTTGCTGTACACAAACAAGTTTTCAACTCTCTGCTCTCCATGGTAACAGGGTGATGTTAAAGGTTACTTGCGTAGCTGCAGGGTGGCAGACTCTGTGTCCCCTGACCCTCTGCTTCTCCAGCGGATGGCCTGCCAGATTGCCTCAGGCCTCCTGCATCTCCACAAACACGACTACACTCACAGGTGAGTTGCCTGCTTCCATCAATTCAGCAACTTGGAGACCAAATTATGGCCACTCAAATGGGTTACCGAGGACTCAGCAGCTGGAGACACCATGCTATGTGTTGTTTGAAAAAACTAAGACCCAAAACTGATAGAATGTACATTTTAATATAAATCATCACCAGAATAATCCAGCTGTTCACTGGAACCATGTGTGCCATAGCATCTTTGAAGTAAAGTGGGAGATTGAGAAGAGACCGTGGTTGGAGCTGCCCTTGCTGCTTATGGGTGTCATGGTAACTTGGTAACTTCCTGTAACAATATCCTGATGCTGCCCGAGTGTGCCTCTGCTACTCCAGCATCAGTGATTTTGTTGCCGGGGGTTACTTCTCTTCTTCATGATGAGAGGGAAATGCTATTGTTACTAATTATTTCTTCTGTAATTTCTAATTATTACTTAATTAATTAACTAATACAAGTTCTTGTTGACGATTTTATGCCATTCTGATTTTCATCAGTGATTTGGCTTTGAGGAATTGCCTTCTGACATCAGATGTGACTGTCAAAATTGGAGACTATGGGCTTTCACAGAGCAAATATAAGGCATGTATACAAACAGTTTGTTTCTATATATTTCAGTTCATTTTAAAACATTTCTTTTGTGAAAAACATTTCATAAAGAAATTCAGCCAATCACAGTTCTTTGATGCAATAAACAGAGTGCATGCTCTTGTCCTCAGGATGACTACTTTGTGACATCAGACCAATCCTTGGTGCCATTACGCTGGATTGCCCCTGAGTTGGTGGATGAAGTGCATGGAAATTTACTGGTGGTGGACCAGACCAAACAAAGCAACATTTGGTGAGTAAACAGTATATTCACAAAGCCCTTCACAAATACCTTGTAGCAATTACAGTTATTTTCTACAAATTAAATATTTGCCATTTGGATGATAAAGAGGCAAGAGGTAGGAACTACCCCTGAACAGGATACCAGGCCATCACAGAGCACACACACACACACACACACACCAAACCAATTTACAGACACCAGTTGACCTAACACAAAAGTCTTTGGAATGTGAGCAGAAACTGGAGCAGCTGGAGGAAACCCATGCAGGCAACAGGGAGGGAATCAAACCCAGAACATAGTTTAGCATATACCAGTAGGTATACTTAAAAATCAAGTTAGCTGTTAAAATATTAAATGAATTGGGGATTAAATTATGAAATAACTTGAGTTGATTACTCAGGAATTGTTATATGCATTATATGTGTGGTTTTGTGTCTCAGGTCTTTTGGCGTAACTATCTGGGAGTTGTTCGAATTGGGAAACCAGCCTTACCGTCACTACTCCGACCGACAGGTCCTCAGTTATGCTGTGAAGGACCAGCAGCTAAAACTCCCAAAGCCACTGTTTGAGTTCCCTCTGTCTGACCGCTGGTGAGTGACCCACCGACTGTAGATATATTGGATTAAGTACTGCAATATCTGTATTATTTGTTTTGCTTTTGGTTCTGTCCACTTTGTTCTTTCTAATACTACATTCTTTGCTTTGCCTGTGCACTCACATATCTCTGGTAGAGCAAAGACATGTCAAGATATGCATGTTCTAGTATTAGAAGCCAAAATGAATCAAATCCTATTGCTGGAAAATTAAATGAAAATACATTAGATTTTTTTCAGGTGGCACCATTTCTCATAACGGTACTATTAAAATGCAAATTATGCTGGCACTCAATTCCTCTATGGCATTGTGAATTGATCATCAAAGAAACTAAGAAATTGGTTTGTGAGATGCTGTGATGCTGTTTTTAATGGCTTTGTGTGTGTGCGTGTGATGTGCCTATACACTCCTTATCAGGTATGAAGTAATGCAGTTCTGCTGGCTTCAGCCAGACCAGAGGCCCAATGCCGAGGAAGTCCACCTCTTGCTCAGTTACCTGTGTGCCAAAGGTGCCAGTGAGGCAGAAGAAGACTTCGAGAGGCGCTGGAACTCCATGAGACCCAACATGAATCAGAGCAGTCTGCATGGGGCTGGCCCCCTGACCCTAACCATGCCTCAGGCCTCCACAGCATCCTCCTCCTCCTTCCCCTTACTCGAGCAGTTTTCTGCAGGGGATGGCTATCAATCAGGTGATGACATCCTCACAGTTACTGAGACCAGCCATGGTCTGAACTTTGAATACAAATGGGAGCAGGCAAGAGTGAAGCAGCCGTATCACTCTTCCACAGGAACATTAGGTCAGGGAAATCCACATTGCCATGAGATCTATTACCCCCCAGGAGGTATGGTGGGCGGATGCGGAATTGATGGAATCACCTTAGGGATCTCTCCGCAGTACTATGAACCTAAACAGTTACATACCCCAGCTGTTGTTCCAGTCCTCAATGCTCATAGTACATCAGTGAGTAGTGAGTACTACATTCGTATCGAAGAGCCAGTAGAACGCAGTGTTGATCTGGAGTACCCAATGTGTGCTTACAGCCCAGACTACGGCAGCAATGGCAGCTTCCTCACTGCTAGTGGAGACTCTGGTGAATGTATGAACTGCCCCTCTGAGGGCAAGCCAATTGATTCTTATTGGTCAGCTGACATCCACAAAAGCAGTGCCTATGATTCAGACAGTAGTCCTGCCATGTCCCTTACCATGGAACCACTACTGGGTCAGGTATCTGATTCCAGCCCACTCAGACCTTGGGAGTCAGGTCACTATGTGTCATACAAAGACAGAGATGGAGGGTATTATTATGAACCTTCTCCACCATTGGGAATGGAGCATTATCTGTTTGGAGACTCATCAGAACCTCAAAGGGAGAGCTGGGGTTCCCGGAGTCTGAGGCAGGCACTCGGTGAACTGGAGGACCCCTTAGGGATTTCACCATCTCTTGGCAGCCCCCCGAGGGGCTATAGAGACCCTTACATAGAGAGCAGTCAAGGATCAGTAATAGGGAAAAATGTAATGGGAGGATATTATGACATGATGGGTTCCTTAAGAAAAACAATGCCAGGGAACCACTCAGTCTGTATTGACATTGAGTCAGGCGGGGCTGTGTTTGTGGGACAAGATGACAGTGACTCAGAAGAGGAAGACCTCTTAGTGGAAAGGCAAGCAATAGGCTGGGCAAGTAACCACTCAACAAAAAACACTCTGAGCTTGTCCCGGAGACAGGGTTTAACTAGACAAGATGCTTATGCAGATTTTCACTACACGATGCCAATGACCGATGTTGAAGATGCATGGCCGAAGGAACACAGCCTCCCGTACCGCTCTGCCAAACAACTTAACTACCTGGAAGCAGCAGCCAAAAGCAACACTTGCCCAGTGCATGGTAGACATGCACCAGTATCTTCAGCAGACTGCAGCTCCCACAGTCACCTGTGTCATGAACCCAGAGAAGCAGAGGTGTACCCTGTGCCGTGCTGTCAGGCTTTGAGCAATTCACATTTTGTGGATCCTCTCACAGGGTCGTTGGTGAGAAACAGTTTTATGAATGATAATGCCTCAGAAAAAAACACCAGCTTACCCCACAGGGACCAGCAGGTGAATCAACCTGTGTCTACTGGACATGTTATTACCAAAACAGAGGCAACGAAAATCAGTGTAAAACAAACAGAACACCCAGAGGATGTGGACTTTGCAGTTAAAGAGGAAATACCCAGACAAGAAAGTAATGTCCAGCAAGATACAGGACAAACAGACCCCAAAACAGACAGTGTAACCAAGACTCAACAGTTAGAGAAATTCCTTTCTGAGCACACCTCCACTGAGCCTGAATCAGAGGTGAGCAGAGCAGTGGACAGTGGAGTGGACCAAGGACAGTTCAGCATCAGTCTGGTGGAGATTGATGACTGCAGTGATGATGACATCACTGATGTCACCTCAGGAATTTTTGGTGATTTCCCAGGAGATTATGGCGAAACAGTTGACTATGCCAATCCAACATTCAAGTCACTGCAGAAGCAGGTGGGGACACCTGACTCCATGGATTCCATTGATCTACCATCCACTGCAGGCTCCAGTGAAACTCTCAGCCCGGCCTCTATCCATCCATCAAGTTCACCCAGAGCTATGGACAGCGGTTATGACACAGAGAACAACGAATCTCCTGAATTTGTCCCCAAGGAACCCCACGAAGCACAAGATGCTAAAGCCTTCATTGAGCCTTTGGAGATGTCAGTCCCTGACTCACTTCCACTCAAAGAAGCAAGAGATCAAGATGGTGCAATGGCTGATCCACTGCAAGAGGGCATTGATGCAGTTGCCTTGACAACATCTCAAAACAATGATGGGGGGCTGACTGCACTAACTGAGAAAACCCCATACAGAGATTCAGCCTACTTTTCTGACTGTGATTTAGGGAAAGAGAAAGAAAGTGAAGAAAACAATGAAAAAGATTCAGACACTCTTGAGAAGCAGATGGAGGAAGCCATAGAAAATATAGCAAAAGAGGAATTATTACTTACACAGATAGTTGAACGAGACCATGAAATCTCACATGTAGGAGAGACTAATGAAAATAGTGAACACATCCGCAACAATACTGAGGAAAAGACTGAGAATCTGCTCTTACAGGAAAATACAAGAGTCTGCCTTAGTTCCCCTGAACTCACTGTCATCTCTCCTTCTTCTGCTGAAATGGCTGAATGCCCAGTAAACAAGGATGTTCAGGAGTTAGCTTCAGATCGCCCTCAGGAAGTTTTGTCATTTGAGAGGCAGTCCTCAGATTTACCTGCCATGTCGTTTTCTGATACCACAAAAGAAACCAGAGAACCTGAGGAGACAGACAGCATCCTTTCTCTTGAACCAATAACCACTATAAATGGAGACAGTGATGTTAGGACTACCCTCAATGCCTTCAATAACCTAGATGAACCACAGACAGAAAATGAGGTCACTGAAGAAGTAACATCTATGACAAGCTCCAAACAACAAACACCTCAGGAGGACACTGATGTGAAGCCCATAGCAAATACAGTGAAGAGTGTTTCTATAAATGCTTTAGCAGACAAGAACGAAACTCCGGACAGTATCACCAAAGGAAGTTTTCAGTGTGCTAACAGCTCCACTCGCCCATCTTCTCCTCCCCCTCTCCCACCACTTGAGGGCCGAGCAACCTTAGCAGATGGGGAGGAGGCTGATGAAGAAGATGGGGATTCAGAGGACAGTGATGAATCGGACGAGGAGTTGCGCACCTACCGCATCCAGGAGCAGAGTGAGGAGAGCGACGATGAAATGCTACCAGTGCCCATTATAGTGAGTGACTGCAGCAATGCGTACAAGCTCAGAAGTCTGCTGAAGATCCCCAGCCTGCTCCCTGACTCGCTCTGCGATGACCTGGAGTTGAAGAAGAAGGTTGTGTCCTTCTTCGATGATGTCACCGTGTACTTGTTTGACCAAGTAAGCAGCATGTGTGCATGATTTGTTTTCTCGTTTTTGATTGAACATGAAAAAACGAACATTTTTCAAAATGTGAATTCCATTTGCATACTTAATTGTGAGAATGTAATTTTTAAACAATATATGCATATATTAAACTTTTCCAGGAGAGCCCAACCAGAGAGCTAGCAGAGCATGGACTCCCACTGCAAGAGGAGCCAAACTTGCAGAGTGCCAAAATCTCAGTGCCAAGCCAACAGGAGAAGGTCAATGCCTCTGATGACTCCTCTGATGGAAACATTTCAGAAGAAAGTAAGAATTGACTTCTGTAGTTAGTTCTCTTTTTAATAATCAAAATAGCCGGTTTAATTAGCATTAATAATAAGCAACTTATGCATTCTCATTTTCTCTTAGGGTTCATTCACCCTCTTCCTCTTACTCTTTACAGGTGCAGCATTTGAGTGGGAGGATGACTTCAATTTGCCACCACTCCCCACCTCTGTGAAAGGGTCACCCCCAGACATCAGGGCCGAGCCAAGCCTGGCATCCAGTGCCCTAAACAGCAAACCCGCACAGCAGTTCTCCCGTTTCACTGTTTCCCCTTCCACGGTTTCACGCTTCTCCATCACCCATGTGTCTGACTCAGATATAGATTCTGCAGGAGGTAAGACGTGCTTTTAAAATTGTCACACAGTGTGCACCTTTCATGAAGCATATGCTGCATTCCTCCGGCTTCTCAGCCTCAATTCTTATTCCATGACTAAATCACCGTGTTAGATATATTGAAATCATTCTTCCCTGAATGATTAATTCTTCTCAGATCATGGTGTCTTTGGCAATGGGTAGCTCTGAAACAGTGTAATAGAATGTGAAACACCACTGAGTTATAAATCTATTCTAATTGAGTTTCAAAAGTTCACAAATGAAAAGTGTTTAATGTGAGGTGTGAATGAGTCATTGCATTCAAATGTGAAATCTATTCTACTTCTACCCTGAAGGAAGCAGTGAGGATGGGGAGAGAGAGTGACAGCTGCACACCACTGCCATCTATGGGTAGCACTCAGCATGGACGTCATTTCTCCAGACTTTCTGGTCTTTAACGTGAAAATTATACTGTTTCTAAGATTCTTTGGGATCCCATAAAAAACAGTGCCTATTGTTGTTAGAAAATACTTACAGAGTGGTCCTCATTGTAGGTTCTCTAAACAAACGGACACATATGGGGCCGTGTACTCCTTAAGAAGAATATTAATTGTGTAAACCCTGAATAATATCTTCTTGTTGAAATCATGTTTATTTTAAATTAATGACAATTCTGAAGGAATTGTATGTACAGTGAGAACACAGATTCTCCTGAATGAGACTGTTTATAAAGGACATCAGGTATTATAACGGAGGATGGATAAGACCGTAAAGTCCAATATGCAATCAACAGGGTTGCCATAACAACAACAACAACAACAACAACATTCAGATGAAGAAAGAAATGCCCTGGCATACGATCTAAAAAAGCCCTCCCCAAATTATATCTTCTTTTTTTTCCAGAACTAGGTGGGATAAAATTACCAAATTAAAGTTTATTTATTACTTCACAAAATTTATTGTGAAGTAATGTCTACATATTACTTCTGATGGTTGATGGTTTTATTTGAAATTGTTTAGAAAGATATTTGTTTGGGGGAAAATTAACACATAGCTGCCTCGAGCCATCTACCTGAAAGTAGCAAAATATACAGGGTGATGCAACTTTGTGAAATTCTGACCAGTTCATGTTGCTGACACTTATAAGGTCTCCCATCTAATTCATATCATTCCCATTACCTTTTATTTATAGGGAGGTATACTGCTTGCCTAGTTATTAAACACATATCTGTGAATTACATTTCAGTATTTACTTATTTTTAACTCACTGTCAAAAGCAGTGATATGTTTTAAATATCTTTTTTTATCTGCCTGCCCTGCCTTGTACAAGCTAGAAAAATATCAGTAGAAGTTACACTCTTACAGAGATGCAGCGCTTACCGCATGAGCTCCTTTCTAGCATCATGTATAATGTTTTAGGTTTAGGGCACTGACAGATGTCAGATCTTTCTTTGGGCAAGTCTATGCTGCTCTTTCAACTGCTTCACAAAAGAAAAAATCAAAATATCAAGTCCTGGAGCCCTTTTTTGTCTACAGAACATTTTCTGACAAGCACGTTTAACAATGATGCTGTACATGTATGCTACCTAAAGATGATCAGAACTGGGGTGTCTGGTTAGGGTCTTCATAATTGTTGTCTTAAAGCATTTTTATTTAATACATGTTGCCTTTCTCACCGTTTTTTTAAAAAATTCAAAGAAAATGCAGGAAAGAAACAAAAATGTATCAAGTGAAAAGCCAATGTCAAACGAATACAGGTTTTTTTGGAAGGAAACAAAAAATACTGATTGTTTAACAGCACCAGTTACGATAATAAACTTCATTTTTCTGGTAAGGGTCATGGTGGATACAGTGACTTCTCTCAGTAAGAATTTGCTTGATGTTAGGACTATTTAAGATGTACAGGAATTTTATGTGATCTGCATACTTCAGTGGTTTGGACCCCAAGCTAGGCCAAAAAATTGAAGAGAATAAAAAAAGTAAACAAAACAAAAATAAAAACAAAATAACAAAGCAGGCTTTCTTCTACATATGTTCAGTGTTTGTTTGCCTCTTATGGCAATATTATTCGTAATAGTTTAGCTTAGATTGAACTAGACGGCAGTCTGTACTATTTTTGTATTTTACAAAACAATTTTAAACTACTGATGAAAAACAATACGATGGTTATGCTGGATATACTGGAAGGGTTCATCTTGATGTATCTGCTGCCAAAGAGATGTGTTCTATAAAGATGTCCAGCCAGGTTTACCAGGTGAAGGAGTTGTTTAACACAGATGTGCTTGGGTGTGAGGAGCAAAGGTCTCATTGACTGATATGGTGGGATAGGCCTATATAGAGATTTTCTGGGGACAAATGAATGATGGTATGAAGGTAACCATAAATGTCCTTCTTGTGTGTCACAAGATCCGTGACTGTACACAAAACAAAAGTAAATAAATAAATTCATTGTTTGATGTCTCTCTCTCTCTCTCTGACAGTGATTTCTCTCTAATAACCTTCCTGTCCATGACACTTGAGTGTTCCTGAATATGAAGCTGAGCCATACAAATCGACAAAATATTTAAAACAGCGACAGATCAACAGACCAGCTTTAATATGTCTCGTAACCATGTAATCTATGCAGATGAGCAAGTTTTGGAAAACTGCAGGTGAATGCAGTCTAATAAGTGTCAATCAGAGTGTATTATTCACATTAAGTACACATAAAAAATTATGCAATTGCTTTATTTACAGGATGCTGCTACTTGAGATCACTGTGGGTAATTCCTGCGACGATTTCATGAGAAGCAATAAAAAGGTAGAAAATAACACAGAAACTCTAACATCTATACACAAAACAGCTGGAGTGCATAAATATACTCACGAACCAATAAGACGGTCAGTAGAACAGTTGGTATATTCACAAAGTAAAGACAAGAAGGAAAACCGCTCAAAGCAAAACTGTAACAGTAAAACAATCCGAATGTTATAATGGTCGTTAGCATGTTCTTCTAGTTTCATATACAAATGTAGAAACCCTCCAGTGTCAGATCTTTAGGCATTTAAATATAACAATAAATGTATTGTTCATGTAGGTTCATGGACAGTACTTTTAATTATAACCTATGCAACAATCAAAAATGTGTTTAACAACAGTTTCAATTTTTTGTTCCAGTTTTCATTGCTAAATATTAAAAAAAATCCTTATTTATAATATTGAATATAACTTAAAAAGCATTACACTTATCCTAATAGTTATTCAATTGTCATTTGTTCAAGCTTATTCAAGACATAACAGCACCACATTTGTAATTTTGTGCCACAGTTCTGTTGCTTTACATAAGAAGAATGTTGCATAAGAATTATTGTAAATACTATGGTAAGATAAGCTACAAAAAGAGAAGATTTCTGTTTAATGTTGTGCTATAACTAGGCAAGTCCTACTGGCTTGTGGCCTGTCTCAATACTTTAACAACATACACACAAAAATGTTCTAGAAAAAAAACCTGCAAATATGTTGACTGAGATTGAGTTTTAAAGGCCTTTCACTCCCTGCATGATTATCTAATCATGCAAATCTAGTCATTATTTATCAATGATAAACAAAAGCATGTAAATTCATTATAAGCTGTATTTTTAACCACAGACTTGGTGTCCAGACAATGCCATGCTTTTGTATGGATGGCCCCTGTACAGTCTTGGTCAGGGCATGTTCCTTGGTCAGGTGTAGCAGCATTACTCTGAGAACCTTCACTGTCAAACCGAGGCTGTGAATGACTTTGTAGTCCATAAAATACAGACATTCCTAACAGAGGAACATAGAGGTGAGGTACTTGGTGATGAGTATCTTACACCTCCACTTGTGGGTGGAGCTGCTGGAATGGTGTCTGGAGATGAAAGTGGTGAAGGATCCAGAAGTCTACAAAGACAAACCACAACACTCACTCTCCACCCTACACAGGAATTCCAGAGGAGGAGGTCATGCTTGACTGCAGGCCTGCTATCACTTCACATGCTCACACAGCAGATCCACCAAGCCTCTATTCAACTACCCATTTATGGCAAAATCCCCAGGGTTAAATTCAACTCAGAGTTCCTATGTGTCAAGCTTTCCTTAAATGAATACTATAGGTTTGTAAGTCAACCCTGGGGATTTGGCTGCATCAGCATGCTTGTTCTACAACATGTAGGGGGGAAAATGATTGTTTGCAAATAGTGTTGTTGAGGGACAACAAAAAAGAAACCACTAAAGGGTAAATACATTTTATATGGTTATCCAAAAATAAACTTAGAAATTAATGGAATAATAGTTAAATACACATTATGGATAGAGTTTTTAGAGATGGCATAAGATGTTTGCCAAATAAATGCATTAAGCAGTTAAAAAAGGGTCAGCAGGACCAAACAGTCCAAGGAATATAATTGTGCAACAATACATTATTTTCTCAGTCCATTAAATGTTTGGCCAAATGTCCAAATGGCTGCTAGAATGTCTGTGTTGCACAAGTTTATTCCCAAGATAGATGACCAACACCCATGTAATCTATATAACATATGAATAACAAGGTTATCTGGAAAAGATTACATGCATCTAATCAAAAGTCTTACCTTTTAAGACTAAATGAAAACTGCACTTACGTAACTAGCACCCATTCAAAATCGCGCAAAATCAGGATCCATACTGAAAAGAGTAAACATAATCCTTACTCTCGAACATTTGCCTTGTTTAATACACCTTTATAGACTAATGAGCACATACTTATCATGACATGCTGAAATCAGTTAAACCCTTTTTTTACAAGAAATTATTTCTTATAAACTCCACAAATAAATTGTTAATATGACTTTTTGGTTAAAATTGATGTATAACTTAAATTAGTATAAACAGCTAAGAAATTGTTGGTATTGTTATTTGCTTATAGTGAATATACATGATATATGATATATACATGATAATGTATATAATTTAAATAAGTATATACAAATAAGTAATTGTATTTCCTTAAATTTGAAAGGAGAATTAACAATTAATAAATACAACAATACAGATTCTATAATTGTTTGTATTTTATTTGACATGACTTATTACCAAGAATTTTGTAGTTATGTTCTATTTATTCAAAAACACATCAGCTTCTCCAACCAATAAAGTGAAGATAGTTTTGTAGGAAAACTAGCAAACAAAAATACACTGATGCACGAGTTTTAAACTACCCCCCCCCCCAATACACACACACACACACACAAACACACACACACACACACACACACACACATACAACCCACACAACTAGCCACAAACACGCGCATGGATAGAGGAGCTACAGCGGCAGACGGATGGAGACATTGCACCATCCAAGTTGCACTGTACCTTCCGTTCACTTCCATACTGCAAAGGCATGGAACCTGACTACTCCAGCTACTTAGTGGTGAACAATTCTTAACAGTAGCAGATGGATTATTGTAAAGATCTTGTACATGCAAAGGTTAATGTTATTGGAATTTATCATTTTATAATATCGATCTGTTGCTTCCAAATATTTTTACTCTCTGCATTACAGTTCCACATGCATGAAATTAATACGATATTCCTTACTGTAGTAATTTGAATATTTTAATAGTCTGATATATACATAAAGACAATGTGTTAATAAGTTTGATAATGTAGCCCCTAACTCAAGATCAATTAAGTCAAATAAGCAATAAACTGAATATATGAATTTATAGAAATGTAAAGTTCTATAAATCTATCCATCATAGCTATAATCACATGTATTAAAATATCTATTGAGAAAATCATTTATTTAAGATGGAGAAGGTGACAAAAAGTGTTTTCGAAAGTTTCTCCAAAAGCAAGTTGAGAAACGACTCCATGCTCTCATCTGAAGACAGAGTTTTATTTAGTTTTTCAGAGTAGAAAGTCACCATACATTTGAGGTTATTTAGCAACATTCCACTGTTTTTAGTGTCTCCCCCCCAAATGCATGCATATATGTGTATATTTCTTCTCTATACATTATTGAAAGTTAATTATTTCACATTTTTATATCCAAGTGTTAGCATTTCAAAACCCAAAAGCAAACAGAGTTGGTCGAGAGATTCCATTTGGCCAGCAGGACTGAGGACAGTGGGTGTGGCCAAACCGTGGCCATATACTAATGCAGTGGGTGTGGCCAAACCGTGGCCATATACTAATGCAGTGGGTGTGGCCAAACCGTGGCCATATTCTAATGCAGAAAGAAGAAACACTGCCAGCTTCCAGTCACTGACACTTTTTGTGCCTAAATTTTTTGTGTGTGTGTGTCTACTGCTTTTGTGTCTAAATTTATCAAAAACAGAGATGGCAAGGTTGGCAAAACAAAAACAAAGGAAGTGCTTAGATTGTTTTACACATACAGAGAGAGAGAGAGAGGGAGAGAGACAAATGGAGTGGCAAAAAGAGAACAGGAGGATGAGGAGAGACAGACACAGCCGTGTGTGTTCAGCTCATTTTTTGGAGCTGAGGACCTTTCTGCAACATAAACATTTCTGAATCCTAATGGACACTTTTTTAAATGACTAATCAGTAGCTGTTTCAAGTTTCAAATAACACCGACAAAATGGGAGTGTACAGGTCGTGGGAGCAGAGGGAATATATTGAGACACTTCACACAGTGCTGGAAAGAGGTGTGGACAGGGTGTGGGAAAGCAAAAAAAAAAAAAAAAAACAAACCCAAAAAAACTGCAAATGACTTTGTACTCTGCAGGGATGAGAGTAGAACTTTGTGGTCTTCAAAGATGCACACAGTGCTAATTCTCACAGAGGTGCCTTAAGATGCATAGTTCAATAGTTGGTTACTTGGTACAAGATAAAAAAAACTATCACAGTACAATTTAGCAATCATTGTTCAATCACAGACACTGACTGATGCACAAGACAAACATTTTTGCTCTCAGATTACATCAGAGCCTCAAATGAACTATATTTTATTTTCTCTAGAAGTCTCTCTATTACAGTTCAGTAGGTACCAGAAGGATAAACAAAGTGGACTGGCTTCACGTTCAAACATCTAACAAATGATCTGTCCAGATTTTAGAATGGCTTCTGTGTCTTTAGAGACCAGTCCACCCTCACTAAGTTAGAGTTCTAAGAAGCTTGATAACACTAAACAATGATAAAGAAAGTCATCTGCCTTATTGCCATAATTAGTTTGCTAAGCCAATATTATTAAATAGAGATTTTTTTTCAGCACAGTAGAACAATACAAACATATTTTGGTATTAATAAAAGTATATAATTGACCACCAATCAAAAATCTAATTGGCTTTGTGGTCCCATAGCACAGAATAAAGAAGTTACTTTATTTACAAACTGAATTTAAATATGTACAAGAGGCACTAGTTCCCAAGAATTTAAGATTATATCAGGACTAGAAACATTAATACATATAACACATGTTTTAGAAAATACATTTTCATTTTTTATTTAGGGCTGTTGCTGAAAATGTATCAGTTGCCTTTCCCATCGTGCATGAACAGTACTCTCACAGGACTTTTCATGAACAGTACATTCTCACAGGACTTTTCATGAACAGTACATTCTCACATGACTTTTCATGAACAGTACTCTCACAGGATTTTTCATGAACAGTATGCTCTCACAGGACTTTTCATGAACAGTACTGTCACAGGACTTTTCATGAACAGTACTCTCACAGGACTTCGGTATCTGTTCCTCTGCGTTATATGCGTAACATATATAGGGGCCAATATAGTTTTGCTTTCACTGGATATTTATTTTGCTTCTGTCAGCATCCTGTAACAAGAGGAGTATAATCTTACAAATTTTGCCTGAAAAACAAATGGTGACTTCTGTAAGGCATAGATGTTACAGTGTGGTATCAACTTCGGTTATTCGTTCAGTTTAGTAAACTGATCCCAAATTAAGAATAATCTGTAAGTCAAGGAGCTCCTACACACTACAGTATAACAGAAACATATTGGAGCTGACTCAGATAACACTCTTTATGATGAAAGCTTTGGGCTCTCCAAAACAAAGAGAAGAGGCCTAGTTAGAAAAGGCTTAATGCCAGGAAAAGTAAGATTTTTACTATGTCCTTCATTCAAAAAAGTGCAGGGGTACAAACAGAGGCACTGAGTTATATAGTCTCCTCTGCACTCTATACAGAGAGTGCTATTACTCAGAAAATTACATTGATGGCATTTACATGCATTAAAGATAAGCAAAAGTCACACGCGCACACGCATACGCACATACACACACACACATACACACACACACACACACACACACAAACACACACACACACCACACAGTTCCTCCAAGAAGTCTGTTTTCAGTGAGCTGACATTAAAAGCAGACAAAAAGCCCTCAGGACAAAAGGATTCTGGTCAGAGGAGGGTCAACCCGGAACATTCTGGTCAGAGGAGGGTCAACCCGGAACATTCTGCATTCTGGTCCCATTAATATAGTTCCATTACCACTGGGCATCTATCCAGTGAGGAAACATAGGAGCGTAGGACATGGTGGGACAAGAGAAAAGGGGAGGATGGTGCTTCTCCTCTTCTTTGGTGGGTGAAAAGCAGGATGGATGATTGAAGGGGAAAGTGTGTGAGGGATGAGTGAGAGAGAGGATGGTGCCTGTCCTACGCAGAGGAAATGCCCTTGTGTGTCTGTCTGTCCTCTCACACTGTCGAAATCAATTTGCCCTCCGAACTGTGGAACAAAAAGAGGGAGAATCTACCAGGTTGGGTTCAGACACAGACACGCAACCAAGCAGAATGAGAACAAGGACCCCAGTGAAATGACACAGCTGAGGCTAATGATAGCATTAACGCTAAGTGACACACCATTGGCATTAGGTGCTAGTGTGGTTAAAGGAAAGTTAAACCAAGAATGCTAATGCTACAGGCAAAGAGTAAAAACAAGCAGCCATCATTTAGCTTGCCATCGTTCCGCTAAAACTGATGGGTAACAGCTTTCACTCATCATTAGCATTTTTTGTTTGAACAAGTCCTTTAATGGTGTTTTCTCGGGATTGTAAGGTGAACCTGCCATGAATAGCATTTTTGCAGTACAGTTTTATTTGTGGACCCTTGAATCCACAAAAGGGAACATTATTATTGTCTGACGATTTGTTTATTAACAATTTTTATAAAATGGTCTATAATATAATTTCCAAAGGAGTGACAATTGCCCATTCATTTTAATTGTCAATTGAACTGTGGTAAATGAACTGTACTGCAATAAATCCAGAAAATGGCTATAAGAAACTATACAGCTCCTTTGGATACCTAGCGGTGGCGGGAGGATACAGTTATCTTGTATTGTCACTAATTTCTTGACTTTTGCTTAATTCCTGTCTCTACTGAACTCAAGAGGAACTGAATTGTAAATTAAAGTTCCGAAGACAAAGATGGAATAAGCAAAAGCAAGAGTCAAAAACAAACACAAAATGGAATGACATATTTCAAATGAATGATACATAAAATATACAATGAAATATATCATTCTTAGGGTATGGTCTGCAATTTTGTATGCTGCCATGGAGATCAGGAATTTTCACCCCCATAGATGATCAAATATATTTCTGAATAATAATTCTGCACAATTCTGCAGAGCAAGGGCTGTTGAAGTTTCTTTTTTTCAACAGTTAAATGTTTTATCTTAACTCAGTTGGGTAAAATCTTCTAAAGCAGGTGTTTTAACACACGAATCATCTTGAAACCGAAAAGCTAATCATCAATTGCTTGTCATCTATGGGAAAGGAGCTGTTTTTGGAATGAACTATTTTAAGAAATTTTTAAACCCATTGAAACACCAGAAGGTTCTACTCCATGTGTTCAGTATGGGTTTGGGTGCACTGGTTGGTCAACTGCCCACCTTGTGTGTTTTATCTGTGAGCTTCACGACCTTCTGTTATGGGTCACTTATCCAGCTGCAGGTCAAGCAAACACAACTTGCTTGCCACGTTCACAGTGGTTCAGATTAACTATATGGCATTTTAGTTGGATAAAAAACAAAGCCGTTAACTTGTTAAATAATAATAAAAAAAAGAAACAAAACAAACAAATAAAAAAAAAAACTTAAATGGAAACTAAACCTAAACCTTTCTCTAGTGTGAGCTGTGACTTGCAGGCCAAAGTTATCTCCCCCCACGATTTAACTCAGAATTGCAATGTTAATGTCTAAAATCCTTACCTTGTTGGGAAGCGGGGCTCGTAAGCATCATCCAGCACTTGCTGCAGAAACAACATGACCGTGTCAGTAATGTATCAGTGTCAGGAACTGCATAACGAGTTCAACCTAAAGTGAATCTCGACCCAAGTGGCTTTAAAGCAGCCTTCCCTGATGACTTTATTTAAGATTTCTATAACATTCTTGTACAAAAACATTGTAATGCGTGAGTCTCTGGGCTGCCAGTAGGAGGCAGCAGAAGTGCACTAGCATGGCCCAGGTCTGTGCACTGCAGTACATGTGCAAGATGTGGAACAAGGTCTGTAAGTACACAGTGTACAGGGCCCAGGGTGACAGTGGTGTGAGAAGATGGAATGCATATCAGTCAGCCACCTATCCACTTATATAAAACAGAAGATAATGCCTTCTCTCTATCATCAACACATTCTTTTTTTCCCTACATCTACATTATCACTAAGATGTGTGTGCGCACGCACACATACACACATACACACACACACACACACACACACACACACACACACACACACAAACACACAAACACACAAACACACAAACACACACACACACACACAAACACACACACACACCAAAAAGGTC
>JAOXYF010000012.1:13155761-13172816 GCA_028565775.1 Sternarchorhynchus goeldii | reverse complement strand
TATATATACCTAGACAACCAGCTGTAAGAGCAAATATGTAATAATTAGGACCTGGTTATGAAGATGCTCAGGCTACTCACATCCTGTTCTTCTCGTTCTCCCCGTAGTGCCAGCCATCGCGGGCCTCAGGAACCAGCAGTGTGATAACGTCACCTTCGCTGAAGCTCAGAAGGGTGTTGTTGTCTCCGGCCGAGTGTGAGAAGATGGCCTGCACGCGCGTCCGGCCGTTCCTTTCGAGCCCTGCCAGCATGGAGCTTGACCTCGGCAGCGTCTGGGTCTCTGCTGCAGAAAAGGTAAAGGGTCAGAGGTCAACCAGCAGCAGGTGGCTCAACTGAGTACATGGCATCAAACGCCGCCGTGCTGAGCGCTGACCGGAGACCACAGACCAGAGATCAGTCAAAATATCGATGGTAAAAGTAAGTGACTTCTGAACCAAACTTAAACGCCATCGACAAATGCAGGGAACACTGTTAATGTCCGTCGTTCATTTAGTCTGTTTTCCTCCAGAACTTTGGCATCAAACCTCTCTGAGATAGAAACTCTGTCCTTCACCCATTTCCCTGCCTTTTTAAAGCCCGTCCTTACTATTCCCTCTAGTTCTGGCCTGTTTTCATTAAAATGTGTTTGCTCTTTTATTGCCAGTGTGCAGGAGAAATAGTCGCTGCCTACTGAAAGTGAGAGGGTGACAGAGCTAGAGAGAGGCAGTGGGAGAGAGAGAGAGAGAGAGAGAGAGAGAGAGAGAGAGAGAGAGAGAAATGTGGACATGGGGCATCACTGCAGCAAGAGCAATCAGCTTCTTATCAAGACATCTGTAAGCTACTCACGTAAATACGACCAATCAAAAAGACTCCCTCCAATCAAATTCCTGAACTCACAGTAGATTACCATTCCAATTAACATTTCGGCAATAAACACATTTTAATGCAATTCAGATTTCCTAAGAAACAATGCTGAAGTTCTCAGCAAGTCCTTTAAATGCAATCCTCCCCCTGGAGGACAAGCACCGCTACTTACCCATCGTGTTTCTGCCCTTTATAGGTGCAACCTTGCGAACAGGCAGGGTGTTGGAGTAGATTTCACTGCCGTGACGATGGACCAGTGGTGAGCCAGAGGGGCCGTGTGCCATTTTGCCATCCACCCATTGCTGGTAGTCCTCTCCTGCTGTGCCGTTCACAATGGGAACGCTCTCTGCTCCCATCATCCTCTGGGGGAAGAGGAAAAGTGCAAAGTCACCATGGCAGCATATTTTAATAACAGCTTTTTTTTTAGCATAAAACTCAGATTTAACTCTGCTGACATCAACAGATGAACATAACCTAAAGCCTAAGCTCCTCCAGGAGCCCCCTCCCTGCTGTTGCAAGAGCCTCCTCCCTGCTCCTCCAGGAGCTCTCCCCTGCTTCTTCAGGAGCCCCTGCCCTGCTGTTGCAGGATCCCCCTCCCTGCTCCTCCAGGATCCCCCTCCCTGCTCCTCCAGGAACCTCCTCCCTGCTCCTCCAGGAACCTCCTACCTGCTCCTCCAGGAACCTCCTCCCTGCTCCTCCAGGAACCCCCTCCCTGCTGTTGCTCTCTTTCCATCTAATGAAAGCAACACTGAAAAATCCCTCAGTCCCTAAAGAATGAAGATCTACAGTCTACTGTGATGTTTTACAGGGCTTTGTTTACAATAAATACACATTCTGCCACTTTAATTACATTTCCCATCTCTGCTTCCTACCCCTGAAGGATTCCCTGCCTCAGGAAATATTGCAGCAGGCCAAGACAGCAGGAAAAAACCCACAACCTAAAGGATGGTGCGGTGAGCACAGCTGGAAAGGTTTTGTGATTCTCTTCACAGTACTGAGATAATCAGCATGCAGTAATTCTTGCACTGATGTAAATCCTTATAGAGAAACAATCTGCTACTCTTCTGTCATTGAGTTGTACCAGCCTATTTGACCCAACTTGAATCATGGCTCTTGTAAATTGTACCTTGTATTGTAGGATATGTATCTATCTCTCTCTCTCTCTCTCTCTCTCTCTCACACACACACACACACACATACGACTGAGCTCTATGACTGAATTTATTCCATTCAACTTGTGCTGATTCAGCAATTACTTTACTGAAATATTTGAATGAAACGAAACACGCTCTCCGCCTTTACTCACCTGTTGACTGCCCATGAGTGCTGCCAGCTCTGGGGACACAGGTAGGGGTTTGGCACCAGGCATGGGCTCCGAGATGTGCAGACCGGACTTGTGGGGTGGTGCCCCAGGTCCAGAGCCCATCTGATGGGCAAGGAGAGCAGCCCGGTCGGGGAGTTTGTGTGGGTCCGCGCACGCCTGCTGCCAAAGCGGGATCTTCTGGGTCAGCAGGTCTTTGCCCTAAACACACACCAATAGCACGCTCAAAACACGGACTACGCTTGTGTTCTTGTGCCAAACACTGTTTCAGTGACTGTAACTGGTTTGGTGTGCAGGTGCAAACAGATTGCTGTCTATATTCATGAAGGAAACTTCAATGTCAGTGGGAAATCAGTTATGGTAACTCTTAGAGACTCTTTCTCAATAACCTTCACTCATACATGCACATGAGCACACTTTGAATACACACGTGTGCACGTGCACATGCATACATACCCTCACATGCTCACACACGTGTGTACGCAAGCACAGAGTTTAGTGTAAATATGCTCTTCATCACTCTCAGTCATCAAACCTAATGCATTACAGCACTGAGATACACAAACTCCACTCTCTGTTGTGCCCCTCTTCAAGACTGTGTGACCTTTGACAACAGGTCATGTGACTTCACTGACAACTGGTCATGTGACAACACAAACTGGTCATGTGCTCTGGCTGGTTTCCCATCCCTGCAATTTAGACCAGGCAAGGTCTTATGATTCTGGGTTGGTGTTGGCCCAAGTTCCCTGCTGGCCTCAGACAGGAGGCCCAAATGGCTCTGGAGCTCCTCCAAAACCTGCCCACACTGCAGAAATGCCAGAAAGCCTTATTTTTAGGACTTTTCCATACAGCAGGGACATTTAATTAAAGGCACCTTTGCAAGCAGTGTGCATAGACAGGGCATGATTTACAACCATCTCAGAGGCCACCAAGATCACTTATATTTCAAGTGTTTTGCGTTTTATGCCGTCTTCAGAAGTGCTGGAGTAGGTCAAAATATAGATTTATGTCTTCCAGTCCAGATGCGCTTGTGTCCCCTCTGCAGGCCTTCACATTTGTCCATGTCTTTTCAACAGTAGTAGACAAAAAGATACAAGAGTTGGAGAGAGAGAGAGAGAGAGAGAGAGAGAGAGAGAGAGAGAGAGAGAGAAACAGACAGAGAGAATCAGCTAGATTAGAGACAAAGAGAGAGAGACAGATAGGGAGAGAGACAGAGACAGAGCGAAAGCGAGAGATAGAAAGAGAGACAGAGAGAGACAGACAGAGAAAGGGAGAACAAGAGAGACATACAGAGAGACAGAGAGAGAGAGAGGCCAGCTCATCTCTCTACTTAGTCAGCCCTTATGGGTCTCGTGCTGAGACAGTTATCACCCACACTCCTATCCTGGCACCCGTAAGGGCACCTGCAGAGAGCCAGACCCTAGTGGCAGCTTGGGCTCGGTTTCCATGCCTGGCTCCAGGGTGGAGTGCTGTCTGATGCAGACAGAGTACCATGGAGAGTTATCTGGGGTTCATGTGTTACAATAAATGTTATTTACTCATAAACAGTGTATTAAGCTATTTAGTTGAAAACAGTGTATTATGTCACTAGTATGCTACAGCTACTTAGCTTTAAAGCTGCAGCTGTCTAGTAACAGGTGAAGTCTTATATATAAATGTAGTTATGTCTAAGAATATATAAGAAAAGAATTAAATATTCTATCTCATAAAAATATCTAAGAAAAGAGATAATTTAATTCTTTTCTGTCTCTCTTTTACACACACAAACACACACCTCCACTTCTCTCTGGTATCTCAGTATTAAAGAGCCTTTGTGTTTTCGTGTTTATCTACTCTGCTCGCCTTGATGGCGGGCGGTGAGTAAGGACACAGCAGTCTCTGCATGCTGGCCGTGGGCGACATTGTGGGGATCCAGCGATGACGGTGTCTCCCTGGGCAGATGGGCTGTTCAGGGCACTTCACTGTACTCCTGAGCCTCTCACTAACTGGAGCACCACTTTTTATTATGGGTTTCTTACAGAACAAGGGCAATGATTCATGTGTGTGTGAATGTGAGTGAATAAGTGAGAGAGAACGAGAGAACGAGAGAGAGAGAGAGTTTGACTAGATGGGCGAGCAAAAGAAGGCTCAAAAGTGGACCAAACACAGCAAATGTTTTCTTCTTGCTGGGTTTCTCTCTCTTTCATAAATGGGTCTGATGCCATGGAAAAGAAGACCGGATCTGATGGGTCTAATGTCATGGAGAAGAAGAGTATGTCTGATAGCATGGAGAAGAAGGGCAGCCCCAATGCTGTTCAGAACAAGAATGGGTCTGATGTCATATCGAAGAAGTGCAGGTCTGATGTTGTGAAGAAGGAGATTGAGTCTGATGTCATGGAGAACAAGACCCGGTCAGTTTTCACAGTGAACAAAAGTGCCTCTGATGTCACTGAAAATAAGCTTTTGAAGTCATATGGAAGAAGAGTGTCTGATGTCCTAGTGAAGAGTGTGGGTCTAACATCATACAGAAGAACAATGAGTCTGATGTCCTACAGAAGAAGAGCAGGTCTGATGTCCTACCGACGAAGAAGCGGTCTGATATCCTAGACAAAGAGCGGATCTGACATCGCACAGAAGAAGAGCAGGTCTGATATCATACAGAAGAAGAGCAGGTCTGATATCATACAGAAGAAGAGCGGGTCTGATATCATACAGAAGAAGAGCGGGTCTGATGTCATGGCCTTATTTTACCAGCCCCTTTTCTCAACCTCCCGCACATCCATTACATTCACACTCATTGTATCATCCAAATGAGACAGTCTACTCCCCTCCGGCTGCGTGGTGTCTCTCGGTCTCAGGAGCACGGTGTCTCCTAGAGAAAACGCCTTCCTGCCTGCCCACTCTCCCAAGTGTCTGGACACAGTGTTCTTGCAGAAGTGGGCCACTCTCTGCCTCAGCTCACCCCATCCATCTCTCCTCCTCCTCCTCCTCCTCCTCCTCCTCCCGCCTCTCCACCCACCACACTGTCTGCCGGCGCTACCTCAGCGTGGGCAAGGTAATGCAGAGGAGAGAAACTCGTTCACACGGAGACGACTGGAGCTCCCTGCACATAGCGCTGAGCTTTTGTCCCTGCTCTGCTGTAGGGTTCACCCGGATTCACACACTGACAGGATAATGCAATACCCACACTGTGTATTGCATTGACACATGGCTACTTTACTTGTCTGCATAGGAAATCGTCAGCGCAAAATGATATCTTAGTCTAAAGCTAAAGAACAGCAGAACTATAAAGGAGTAGCTGTAGTTTTTAAATGTTATATGAATACTGTGAAAGTCAACCAGGTGCTGTAAGATGCACAGACCATCCTAAAGCAGTCATGTTCACTTCTAGTCTAGCGGCAGCTGCAGAAACAGCTGTCCTGAGAGAGGGAGGTGTATGGCTAAACACTGAGCACAGTACTTTGCTTTACTGTTGAGCAAACAAATTTAAATGGACAGATTATTTCTGAGCAAAGCAGAATAGCACTAACTGTAGCAAATGATTAACAGTAAGCACTGTTAGTATTCACATAATCACCTCAATGTGCAAAATATTTGATCAGGTTCGTGATTAGATGTATATTCCAAAATACCTCAGACTTAGTGCTGCTTCTGCACCCAAACCTCCCTCTCTCTGAGCTGTTCAGTGTGAGCAGGATGTGATGCGGGCAGATGTTGGAGCAGGGGCGGGAATGTGGGCGGGGAAGGGGGCGTGGTCTCCTCACCTTTGTGTGGTAGTTGCTGCTGCTCTTGGCCACAGCACACTGTCGGTCCACCAGGAAGCAGTACCTTCTCCTCTCCTCAGACAGAGCGCTTTTGTAGCCCTCAGCGATGTGGCTTTCCAGTTCGCTCTGCTTGTTGCTGATGGCCTCCACGTACTGAGGGACAGGGAAGGTGGCGTGAGGTGGACACAAAATAGCCGACAAGCCAGTCAGTTTCTCAGAGCCCCAGGGCGAAAACAGGAAGGCTGAGGGAAACTGCATTTTTAAAAAGCCTCTTATAAGCTGGATGTCGTGTGACTCCATGGACGTGCCAGCCAGCATTCTCGAGGTAAATGGACCATGAACTGCAAAGCCACAGATGAATGCACTCGACGAACTTTACTGGATCTCTCAGATGACCCAGTAAACAGAGGCTAATTCATACTCTGATAGGACCGCTCCCTAGTGCAAGGCAAAGGTCAAATGTACGATGCTAAAAAATAATGCTTTTAAGAAACAATTAACCATCGAGTCTGGATGTCTGCTTCTCTGTCGGCACAGCTGAGCAGAAGGGACTTGGGTTTATGGGGCTGGCACCATGCTTCCTTTGCAAGCATCACTTTGTCTTGTGTTGCTAGAAAAATAAAAACCTCTGTTTGATGTAATGCCGTGCTCCCTTCTCTGCTTGCCATACCATCACCCTGACTGTCCTCCAAAAAGGACACACACCTCCTTGGAGCTGAAAATGTTCCAGCAACACATGCCCACATCAACCCACACAAACACAAACACACACACACACACACGCAAACACACAACACACACTCCTTCACAGACACCTGAGTGAGACAGTATCCTACGCAGAGTGCAGGTGAGTAACTTGTGCTTGCCACCTGCCAAGTGTTAATGAACACAAGTGAGCTGTGAAGACCAGAAATAGTCTAAGGTCAAAGCCAGAACCCTAAAGCCAGAACTCACCTGTCAGGGTGAGTATGTGGAAACATTTAGGTTTTTCAATTAAAGGTATAACTGCTTATAATTAGCTGCACATTACAGCATACCCATCTCCACTTTGCTTCATTCAAAGACCACATTGCTGTGTCGAAACAACAATAACCCTAGAAGAAAAAGTAACACTAACACTTAATACTTTTACTGTATTAATCACACCGGACTGGCCTGCCAGAAGACATGTAATTCATGTAATCATGTAAACATATACAGGAACTGGAGCTCCAGGTTCTTCTGCCAGCTATATGCCATCCCTGCAGTGCTATAGGCATGTGTGGGTGACGGTCTGCTCTTATGCATCCTGTCCATAGTAATTTCATCCAAAGTCACAATGGTATAGATGAGTATTTGAGAATAAACTAGTTAAACACAGGTGAAACAGAGAAAAGTAAAAACCACAGCCTGCTCCAGCTGAGCACAGAGATATGTTAAGGTAGAGTAACATCAGGATGCCAGCACTTAGCTTTGTCTTCGCATCTGTAGGAGTCTGTGTGAATTCAGCCATCCAACACAACACTAGCCTACCTGATGGTAAGACGTCGCCAGGGAGCTGTCAATCAAGCCAGATGATTCAAACACTCAGAAACACATTAACCAGGGAACAGAGACATAAGAGAAAGAAGTGAGATAGAGACCGGAAGGGAGAGAGAGTGAGGGAGAGAGAGAGAGAGAGAGAGAGAGAGAGAGAGAGAGAGAGAGAGAGAGAGAGAGAGACTGTGTGTGTCATTCATGTCTAGCAGCCTGTCCTGCTCAAACACATCTACTTTACAGTCAGTAGCAGGGCGTTGTATAACTACATCTTCAACATTATTACTGCAGAAATCCCCCACCATGTTAAAGAGAGAAAAAAAGTGAGAGCGAGGGAGTGAGAGCGAGAGAGAGAGAGAGAGAGAGAGAGAGAGAGAGACAGGAACATAGGAATCAGAAGAACAGGGGCCTCAAAAGATTACGTAGTACATAAAATTCAAAACTAAAGGAATAGAACTGGTGAAAGGGTGACCAGCGTCATGCTGGGCTTACATCTCCACACCTAACTTAAAGTATACTAACTAAAGTATACTGGTTAACTTAAAGTATACTAACTAAAGTATACTATACTGGTTAACTTAAAGTATGCTAACTAAAGTATACTATACTGGTTAACTTAAAGTATACTAACTAAACTATACTGGTTAAGTATACTAACTACCCCAGTAGTGCCACTGGTTACGATATATTAAGGGTGTTGAGGTCTATTAAGGGTGTTGACTGTCATATGCAGGGGAGGATCAGGACCCAAAACAGCTACTGACACCTGGATACTGAGTCTTCAGTACACTGAGACCTTAGTCTGCCTCAGTAGTCACATAGAGTCACTTATTTTCAGTCAGTAGTCATCTGTTAATGCAAATGGATCTGATCAAACACTCCTTTAGAAAGCTTAGCTGTGTCACTCTTCAGACTGAGTGTAATGGTAGGTACAGATCAGTATGAACTGGGTAGGGCCTTGAGCAAATTAGAGGCCATGTTTCTCATTTTACTTTATAAGACGGAGCAGTGAAATGATGGCTTTTTCAAAAGGCTCCAAATTACCCGCAGATTCCGAATCTGTTCTGGTTTTCAGCTGCTTCTGAGCTGTAGTACAGCGTGGGGAATGGAACGTGACCCACAGCTCTGACGCAGTTCATTCTCATAGGAGTGTAGACGGATGCTGTTGTACAAACAAAGCTGTACTTGCAACTCTGCAAAAACAAGCCCAGGACCCACATCTATGAAGCACCACAGGCTGAGAGCTGGTGGACGATCGGTTGTTTCTTTTTATTCCTTAATGAATGCAGTCACATAGACAGGAGCTGTTCATATGGATCTTACTTTGACTTGCCTGAGAAATGTGGCCCCATCGAAAACAATTTACTTTTTCCCAAACATAGAAAGAAAAGGGCCTGAGGATGCCATTACTCCGTTAACCCGCAAGCAAAAGACACCTGAGCCAGTGCGGCTTTCAGAGCTCAGATGGACAACACCGGCCTTCCTGTGCTGCTGTGATGGATGGCGCGAGGGAAATATAAAGCATAATATATTCAGCTCCCCAGAAACGTCTCTTTGATTAATGCGTGTCAGACTCGATTCTTAAAACAAACTGCTGAGAAACGGGCTGCATGATCCTATATGAAAAGAGGAAGACAGAGGTAGCAAACTTGTTCTGTTCTGTAAAACCTGCTGATAGTTTAGGAAGAGCAATCAGGCCAGAGGGTGCTGAACATCTCAGAAAGCGAATAGCATGTAGCTGCATTTCATTTTGCCTGCATAGCAAGACCGACATACAATTTTGATTTTTGTGTGATATGAAGGAGGAGAGAAGGAAAGATGTTTGAAGGAAAGTCCACTCAGTCTTAAACAATAAGGTATGACTGAAGGTATGAATTACCATAAGGGTAATTCAGATTTGTTTGTTTTAGCAACATAATGCAACTGAATCATCCATACTTAAAAAATTCTAAGGCTATCACCATTACATAATGTACCGCTATACATTACACTGCATAGCACAATTCAACATATTCGCTCTATCATGGTTTCTCAACCCAGATCTCCAGACCTATCGAACAATCTTCATTTTCTGCACTATCCCAGTTAAAAACCTGTACCAGATCTTCACTGTTCTTAATGGGTAAATACAGATCCACTGGGAGCAAAGTTAGACCAAGAAAATGAACCTTTATGAACCTTTATTGTCATTACACATTGTACTTGTACATTTGCGCAACAAAATCTGGGATTTAATTTAATCTGTGATTTAATCTATTTAATCTGTGATTTAATTTGTTTATATTTAAAAAACTTTTCTATTTTATATTTAAACTTTTCTATTTTATATTTGCACCAAGAGGGGAGGGGGGGGGGGGCTGTAAACCAATTTGGTTGCGCAAATGTACAATGTGTAATGACAATAAAGGTTCATAAAGGTTCATAAAGGAAAACGGTGCATCACCAGTACTGAGCTGAGAAACATTGCTCTGTATTGTGCTCTGTCTGTCTTCTAATGCTGACATCATAATCACGGAAGCTTCCGAAGGAATAAGACATCCTACTGTTATCACTGTCGATAACTGTTTTCCTTCTCCTTATGACTGGCCAGCTGCCTCGTGCAAGTCAGCTCATGGTACTGTGTGGTGTGTCTTTGGCATGCAGGCCATGGCAGGATGGTGTGTTGTGCTTTGTAAAAAGTATCACACATGCTGAGGAGGCTAAATAAAAAGACAAAAGAGCTGAAGGCGTTTGTAAATAACACAGTCGTGTACTGGAAGATTGACCACTCCACCCCAGCTCAGCAAAATCTGCTCACTCACAAACCGTAGGCCTTTCTGTATGTACCCCAGCAGGGAAGGCGGGCACTGGCATGCAAATTTCATCCAGTCATCCCACACTGAGCAGCTTAGTGGTAAATCACATCACACATATAAATGCACTCCTGGACTCTTTTTAATGATTGAGTACAGCTAGGAAGCGTGGAGTAATAATAACAATATTCATAGGTAAACGCAAACCGCATTAATGAAAACAAACCAAAAACGGAATCATGAAGTGCGATGTGTACGTGCAAGTTAAAAAGATGTTTAGGGATATTCTTGCTGAACCACAAACTTGAATACAAACACAAAGGAATGCTGTCTTTCAGACGCACACACACACACACAGAAAACACTCGCCCTCTCACTCAAGACACACAGGAGGAGAGGCCTGGATTTGAACACCTGCTACAGCTCTAAAAGTGGCCGAGTGTCTCCGGAGTGGTGAGCCGGAGCAGAGACCTTACAGCTCCAGATATCGATTTCCCAAAGCTCTCCTTGGCTCTGCATCACACTGCACATGCAAGTCAAACAATCACTTAGCAATTATTTCATACCCAGTTCTCTTACTGCCCACAGCAGAGCAGTTCAGCCTGTCCGGTCAGCACATGGTGTGGGCCACACAGTTAAGCACATGTAAGCCGTGGGTGAAGTAGAGACTACACAGTACTGTTACCCTGCACAGCAAAGTCACACAGCCTGAATTAAGGGGAGAAGTGTTGCAGTCTTATAGAACACTGGCATGTAGTGCAGAGAAAAATGTCTGCGACAGAAAGATGTTGTAAAAGATGATGTGACGATGCTGTAAGACTCTCTCCTCACACACACACACACACACACACACACACACACACACATACACACAACACAGAAATACTCTGATTTCAGCATCCTGCAATCACAAGCCTGTGGGGTACTTGGCAAACAGCTTTTTGCTAGCTCCTCATTTATGTTACACAAGACACCTGTAGTGTTCGCTGAATAAACAACAAGGAGCCCACGCCATTTACTCAACACACACACACACACACCTTTAAACAACAGTATGAACAGCCACTACCAGATCCCATGTGCCTGCAGCCAACTACACACCTCTCTGCCAGTGAGAGGCACTTAATGCAAACAAACTGCAGCAAACCCAGACACAGCTCCTCACTGCTCCTCCACACACACCACCACTGCCCCTCCTCCACACACCACTGCCCCTCCTCCACACACACAATCACTCCTCCTGCACACACACCATCACTGCTCCTCCACCACACACCACTAATCCTCCTCCACCACACACCACTAATCCTCCACCACACACCACTGATCCTCCTCCACACACACCACCACTGCTCCTTCTCCACACACACCATCACTGCTCCTCCACCACACACCATCACTGCTCCTCCACCACACACCACTGCTCCTTCTCCACACACACCATCACTGCTCTTCCACCACACACCAGATCCACAGGGGCACAGAGTGGGTCCTCCTCAAGCAGGACAAGACCTGATCTCCAGAATGCTGTTTACAGAATATAGTTTTCTGAAATTCTGGAAACACTCCCATATTTTGTTTCTTTCATACCTGGCAAGACCAAAGTCATGCTGTGAGAAGATGCTCTGACCCATAGAGCCGCCGCTCTCTCTGTCCCCACTCTATCCTAGAGCTGCCTTGGCAGCCCAAAGTCTGCAGTGCCCCTACTAAGGGTGGATTACACAATCCCTCAGACACACTAAAACCCTTGTCAGTGTCCCAGTATATGGACGGCATTGAAAGCATCATCCCATGTGTTGGGCTAGTAAGACCTAGGATTGTGCAATCAACAGTAATGTTTATTACCCATGATGCTTAGGGTAAGAACATAGCTCAGATCTCAACGCTGTCAGACCAGCAATGCCCATGGAAAGTTAGCCTAAATACAGCAACTGTAGTCTCACAGGGGCCATTTCAGCTTCCAGCACCATTTAGCAGTCCAAGAGATCCCCCTTTGAAGGTGGCTCAGAGTGTGGAGCTCACCTGCATGTCCCGATCTCCATACTTGGAGGGGTTCTTGCTGCCCTGGCTCTTCCTTCGTAGCTTCTTCAGCTCCGCCTGGCACTTCTCCAGGCTCTCGCCTTTGCTCCTGTGCTCCATCTGGTACTTCTTCAGAGCCGCCTGCAGGACACAACGCATGACGAGGTGGTGAGCGTGGGGGCAGGGCCGGGACTCCCCGGGGTCCGCGTGAGAGGGTGTCATGATCGGGTCACAGCCTTCCTACATGTGTCAGTCAGCTATGCGACAGCTATCTGCCACGAATAAATGTCACGCTTAAGTTTGAAATGTGTAGGACTCTGGAGCCATGGTGACTAAAGAATCAGAGTTTGCAATTAAAACTCCATTAAGATGACAATCAACATTTGTGGACTTTATACAACCCAGTGGTTTTCAGCGTGGGGCCTAATGTGTACAGCCCTGAGGGTTCATGGATCACTCAGCTCTTCCACTATTCTCTTGCTTTTCATCCCACAATTCCTTGCTGCAGACAGCCATTGTGTTTCAGACTGTGACTCTTTGTTTCCCCAGCTGTCCATTGCAAAACCTATGTCACATTGCAATTAACTTTATTTTACTTCTTTACTGTCAGCAAAGCAGAAAACTTTGATGGTGTATATAATGCTGGCTTAATTATATTAATCAGGACTATAAAGACTGATTCTCTGCCAAAGAAAGGGGCTTTCACATAAAGGTTAGAACTGGAGTGTCAAACAACTACATCGGTTATCATTTACCAAACATTTCAGCAAATGCACCTCTCATTCTATTTTAAATTTCACCTCATTCCAGACTCTGAGATTCATTATTTATCCATGCATGTAAATGTCAATTTCACTGTGATCTACCCTAGATAAACAAGTGTTCTCTTCACACAGAACAGATCGCAAGTCCTTTGGAGGAAAGCGCCGGAAATGCTAATCTCTGCAAACACTTTCGTGCTCGTAATGTTTGCTGTTTTATCAGATACAATAACACGAGTTCTGACTCAAAGAGAGAAATTAACTGCACATTGACCACATCTTCACTGCTCAGAGCAATGACAGGAGGATGGGAAAAGGTGCCGTATCAACTCGATGACAAACATTTGCCTTTTTGAAAAGCAAAACGCCCACTGTTCTTTTCATTCCAAGAATGTTCATGTGAGTCTACTTTAAATTGACTTGGTGTGAAATAGGCTTGAATGGGGCAATACAATGAACAGGGCAAGATTTAATTCAGCACCAGTAATTTACTGTGTGAGATTTGAGAAGATGTCTGAGCTCCAGGAGAGACAAAGAGCAATACTGATATTGAGCCATCGTATGTGTGTGTGAGTGTGTGTGTGTGTGTCTCTTGCACACCCTCGTGAGGCCAGTTACATAAGTACACATTAGGTAAAGCATTACAGGACCGTAACACCACTAGGCTATTGTCACTCAGCAGTTGTTAAACACAGTGCTGTACTGATCATGGCATCAAAAGAAAAGTTCCCTTAAACATGTGGCTAAAATATGTTAAGTGCAAAAAAAAAAAAGTGTGTGGTGAACTGTAAAATCTTCTAGATTTCTAACATCTGCAGAGTCAATCACTTCAAATCACTTCAGAATGATTTCACATTAATTGTAAATGAACATTAAGATAATAATGCAGGTGTCTGTAACATACATTCAAGTACCGCGCATCCAGCTCCACCTTCTTCTCCAGCTCGGTGAGCAACTCATTGTGGAACGACTTCAGCTGAAGGATAAAAAACCAAACAAGAAAGCACTTGTGTAGTGGGGTTGTGTAGAGCATCCTTTATGAAATCAGTGAAATTCAGCCTAACAACTTCAGAAAATAAAATCAGCTTGAAAACGGCCTATATTTCTACAGGCCCGTCAGGTCAAACAGTGTGACAGTTAAGAGTGTCCCCAAACTGCAGTGTGCTCAGGTCCTCTGGGAAAAGTGCCTCTCTACTGATCTTGCCTCTTACTCTTGTTATAAAAAGGGCAGTGCGTTAACCCAAGAGGGGGGTGATCACCCATAACCCAGCTCAGTGTGGCCAATCCACTCAGGCCCATCTAAAGCTTTTCAATGACTCACGCTGCCACAAAGGCCTGCAGCTCCCACGCTGCCTGGGTGGCAAACGCACGCCTTCCGCAGCTTTACCCAGAATGCACCACGCCTCCTCACTGGCCAGGGGGGCCCCTGTGCGCGCGAGCCTGTCCAAGAACTCCCGCCCCTGCGCGTTATTGCTCCGGTTCAAGGAACGGTGACGAGCGGTGGCTGCCGGGCCCTGAGTCAACATTTAACCCGCCTCAGGAAAACCCTGGGCACATTAGCCAGCGGCCAGAGAGAGCCGCAGACAGGCTGTATTGTCCCTATTGTGCTTGTGCAACAGCGGCTCCTCTTTATCTGATGCTTTGTGCTAGCGCACCCTTCCCCTTCCCCACTGAGGGCCACATGAAGCATTTCCTGATAGGCTAGCAATAAAAAGAGAGGACAGAGTGCAACCTTTTCCACTCAACAACTCTGTTGTCTTTCTTCATTCAGCGGCTTTGTTTTCCATCCTATTTTCACCCCAAACGCCAAACTAGAGGTCTCTGTTTAGTAAATGATTTTTAGACAATAAAATGAGCTGTTCATGTTTCTTTCACGGAATAAAGTCGACTGCTCTGTGGTTCTGTTTTATTTTGTTTCTTAATCACGAACTGTGGGAAATACTTGGAGGAGTAACACTGATGCAGAAGACTTTACCATGTGTCTGTATGACATGCCACGTTGGTGGAGTCCTAACTCCCACAGTGATGCTGTGATGTGATTTTATTCAAGTTGATGCTCACATACAGGGTGATGGAAGTGTAAATAACACATTTGCAGCCATACACACCATATCCTCTAGCTGCATCTGGATCTGCCTGTGGACTTCTGCCATCTGAAATAGTACATCCCCTAGAGAGTGTGAGAGAGAGAGGGAGAGGGAGAGAGAGAGAGAGAGAGAGAGAGAGAGAGAGAGAGAGAGAGAGAGAGACCTTATAAATGAACCTCTCTGCCTTTACAGCACTGTCTACATGCAGGTATATCATGCAACTCCACAAGAACAATAAATGCTGTGTGATTTAAAAAAAGGCGAAAAAGATAGAGAGAGGAGTGAAGGAGGTAGAGAGGACAAAACTGATGGACGAGATGGATCATGAATGAAGTCACAGGTGAGAAGGAAACGCAGATAACGCAGACAACTTAAAGAGAACGACGAAAAACACTGCACAGTGAATATGAAAACCTCCATCAAACAGAAGCACATGAAGGAGCTGGTCAGTCTTCTCTTGAAGCGCATACCAGAGTAAAATGAAATTGCAATACATGTGATAACCATAGCAACAAAAGCTTATTACAGTCCAACATCAAACTGTAGCAACAGCACTGTGTAATCATTAGTTACTGAGCAGCACACACACACACAAAAAAAGCGTCAGTTCAAATCAAAGTGATAACAGAAGACGTAAAGAAGAACAGGTGTGATTCATGCAGGCAGGAGGTGTGTGGTCACTCTGTGGTGTGTATAGTCAGTGTGTGGTCACTCTGTGGTGTGTATAGTCAGTGTGTGGTCACTCTGTGGTGTGTATAGTCAGTGTGTGGTCACGTGGAGTGTACTGTGTGCATGTGCATTGGGAAGATGTGTGAGATGTGTGGTGGGGTGGGAGTGCTGTGCATAGGGTCTGTGGTGTCTGGGTGTGTGTTGGGGGGAGTGTGTGTGAGGTGTGTGTTGTGTGTAGGGTGTGTGTGGGGTGTTTGTGTGGGGTGTGTGTGTGCAGTGTGTGTGGAGTGTGTGGAGTGTGTGTGTGGTGTGTATGGTGTGTGTAGGGTGTGTGTATGGTGTGTGTGGAGTGTGTGTGTGGAGTGTGTAGTGTTTGTGTGGAGTGTGTATGGTGTGTGTATGGTACCTACACGCTGCTTCTTCTGATAATGCAATGCATTGGAAAAAAACAAACAAAGAACAAAAGAACTAATTTGAGCAAAACACACAGGTACAAAAGTACAGTAAATCTGGGAACACACTAAACGAGAGAGAAACCTTTCCATGGAGGAGAAGACCCACACATCTGCTGTTCCCTCGCCCAGCCCACCCCCAAAACAGCCAAACCTCAATTAATAAGGACCAGCCCTTATTAGAGAAGGCTACCATTCAATATCTCACTGGTGGTTTTATGGCATTCCTTAACTTCTTTAGCTAATGAGGCATGCATCACCAAGAAAAAATAAACAAACAATTATTTTAGTTTCTAGACAAGTAGTTTTTACGGGACTATTAAAAAAGCTGTATGATTATAGCTTTGGATTTGCGAATTGCATGCCCATCTTGAGGAAAGATTTTCTAAATATACAGCCTCCTGCAAACATCTACTCTGAGGATGAAAGTGGTTGAGTACACCACTGTAGCTGACTCTGTGAGGTATTACATCGCATCAATAGTGATGGTAAGAGTAGCACCAGAGCAAACATGGTACATCACCGGTGAGTCAGTACAACACACTTGTATGATGTCATAAGGTGAAGTGTTAAACAGTGCTAATCAGCTCCTGGTTTTAACAGTGCTGTCTGAGTCCATTTTAACTGGGTTTTGGCCAGTCTCACGTGGTGGGCTACAGAGCTGCTGTTAGTACACACACTGAGGATCTTAACGACAAAAGCATTTAAACACAGACACCGATGCGATGTGACTAAAGACTAAAGGAAACACACACGCACAAACTTACTTACAAATCACGCGTGCACACACACACACACACACACACACACACACACACACACACACACACACACACACACACACACACACACAC